>WHPZ01587342.1:0-55923 GCA_016617965.1 Macrosiphum rosae | reverse complement strand
TTCCAATCGAACAAGATACTGAAGTCAAAAATCGAAGCATTATTTCGACTACTTATCGTGTACACAGACACAAAAATAAATAAAAAAATAAAAAAATAAAAAAATAAAAAAATAAAAAAATAAAAAAATAAAAAAATAAAAAAAAAACACACATCATTGTAAAATCAATACATTCATCGTTTCACTCAGAATCTAAAAAATGCAAAAGTCATAAACATTCGAGCCCTAATCATTATAATTATAATAAATAAAAAATGATATTTTTGTCAAAAGTTGACACTTAAAGTTACCTTTATAATATTATTAAAAGCTAATTCTGTACAAATTGAAATGGCTTATGAATATTTTGTTTTTAAAATTACTCGATTTCTCATAATTTACATTACCTATTAAATTAACTGTCGAACACAATATTAAAAACACAGTTTATATTATAATTTTTTTTTAATGATATTAATGCATATAATTGAAGAAATATGTAAAATATTAATATAAACAGCCGTACATAATCCGTAATTATATTCACAGACCATAAAGACAATAACTAAATAAGTTTTAGTTATTTTTTCATTTAAAAAATATAATCCATTAAAAAACCACCCGGAGAAACCCCTTTGCTTTATAGGAGGTTTCGAGTGCATATCTTGTCATTGGGCAGGTTGGTTACTCGACTAAATATCACAAAACCAAAATCCCCCCGAAAAAATATTCCATGACAAAATATCCCGCATAAATATTAAATCAATATACCTAATTATTATTAACATTTATAGAAGCCAAAAAAAATTAATTTAAAAATGTCTAAATAAATATTAAAAAATATTTTATGTCAAAAATTAGAAAAAAAAAATAATATATTATAATAATCATCTGCTATTGATTTTAAATATTTATTTTGATTAGTTATTCATGCAGCCTTTTACAGCAGCATTTTATCACTCCTCCAAATTTTTATGTTTGTCTTATTTTTGGTTGAGGTACTCCAGCTGTTTGTTGTTAAATTTTGGTTGCAGTTCTCGTTTTAAAATATTAATACATTTTTTTTTATAATGGTTTTAAATAATAAAAATTTTGAATTAATATTTAAGCCAGATATTTTGTTGTGGAATATTTTTGTGGGGATATCTTGGTTTTGAGTTATTTTAATAAGAATATTCTAGCGTGTCACCATAGATACATAAAAAAAAACATCATTGTAAGACATACACCTGCTTTCATCGTTTCGCTCAGAAAATATAAAATTGTGGTGTGATAGATGATTGATACATCTGCAGTATAGATTTCTGTGCTAACCTTAGTATATTTTACTTATAACTTTCTATCCTTTCCTTCCTTCAAAACTTCACCAAGGAAATTGTACTGTTTGTCCTTTGATTGCTTTCCAAACTACGTACTCTGTTAAATAAGTATAAGAAATTAAGGTCTATTATAATATGATGTTAAATAATCATTATAAGTACTAGTTAAATGTTTAAACTAAACAACATTGCTGAAGTTTAAATACAGGTTTTTACTGTTATGTAATGTAAGTTTTAGTACGATCATTCTAGAATCTGAGTATTTGAAAAGTGTAAGAAACTTTCATTTTTTAGTTTTATACAAATTTCTCAACATTTAAGGCAGTTGTATGGATTATAAAATGTTATGAAACAAAACTTAGGGAAATTAATTATAATTGATTTTGAATAAATTTCAACGAAGTTTATTTTACATTTTCAAACTTGAATTTAATTATTCTCTAAAACAGCTTTCAAAAAACTAATAAATAAAAAAAGTTAAAGAGTGTTTAAAATAAATGTTTGTCCAGTCACCCCGATGTCCACTAAAGTATAGGTAACTAAACATAATTAGGTGAAAAACCTATTGTTTTACGATCACTTGTTTTATAATCAATAGGTACATCAAAATTGTATATCAGAACTTGTACGCTTAAACGTATATAAGCTACCAAACTTTCATGAATTTAGCTTTTTTTAATGTATGTTTCAGATCAATACATTTATAGTTATACTACCTACCTAGCGCATAAAATATTATTGACAGAGTGTCTACGCATTATCATAATGGAACCGTCAGTGTAATTAAAACCACTGTAGTTAATTGATAAGTGCACTGTGCGCCTAAACCGAGGGAGTTAATACCAGTGTCCAACAGTAAGAGTATGTAATTATTTAGGACATAGGTACCTATATAGTACTACAGTAATGGCGTAGTCTGTATAATCATTACAATCTCAAAAACGGCACACAAAAACAGACACATGTACAGTTGGGAAGCAGGTAGTATAACAGTAGTAGGAAATATGGTATTTTTTTTTTATATTAAAACGTTTTCCTGTCTTAGTCATCTAAACTTAGTAGTTAGTTGTAGGTATACAAAAGATAAATATATTTTTCAACATTAGAAATGAAATATAACAAATTAAAAATAAATCACGATAATAATAACAAAGAAGTTAGATATTAGAAGTTAAGTTTTTCTATTTTTATTATTTTTATAATAGTATAATATATACTATGGTAAAACTAACGATTTACATTTGTGTAATTTTTTTTTTTATTAAATGAGTGCACGTGTTTAATTTGGTCAAAAAATCTGTTTGATTGGTAATGGATTTAAGTCGGTGTGAATTACGTCGTTTCTTACGAACCCGGAAGAATTTGAAATTATTCTCAATATTTTTTTTACGGGAACACATAAATCAAATGAGTTTTGCCACAATTATACACCGAATTGGTGTGGCATAAGGTAATATTATAGAATCACAGATATGTTCGTATGGGTAATGGGTATAGAGACTATAAAGGGCATTTCCAGCTTAGAGAGGTTTAGCAATTAATTAAGAGTTACAGATTAAAATATGTCATAAGAGTTAAACCTTGTAGGTACCCAATACACATACAGAATACACACATATATATTAATAAATTAGTAATAATATATATATTATATTCTACGGATAAATACAAAATACGTGTGTTCCTACCATATTGTTTGCCGTATTGTTTGCATTAAAATTATGTTAGGTATTTATTTATTATTTTATGTTAAAAGCATATACTATTAAGGCGTAATACCTATAGTTATGGATTTATATAATAAACAGTAAACATGTTGTATGTAATATACTTAGAATAACTGTATTGCTATAAATACAATATATATTTATGATGATATTTTTTAAGCCATAATTTCATAAAGAACATAATGTATAATATAAAAAAAAATAGGATGTTAGCGGTTACTATAATACTATATAGGTATATAGTCGCAATGGTCTATAACAAAACCAAATTATCTAAATAATAAATTACCACTGTAAATTGTAAATACACCCGTACGTATAATACGAACTACGTACATTGTATACCTAGGTATAATATCACAATTAATATTAATCATTTGTCCGATCCATTTTCCGAAATGTACTGTTAAGTGCTTACCGTTTCCATAGTTTGTAGTTAAGTTGTGTACGAGTAGTTTGTGTAGTTTTTAAAGGACTTCAACCAATTAATAATTGAATGTGTATATTGGGTTCTATCATTGCGTATGTTTTAATAACTATTTTCTACATTGCCATACGTACTTCTTATTGACTATTTCGTATAAAATGGTATAGTATATTGATCACAAAGTTTGGGATATTACCAAAAAAAAATATAAATAAAATTATCATTATATTTTGTATAATATTTTAGTTTAGTTATTCCGGAATTAAACTGATTTAAGATAATAATAATAATATAATATGCGTTATACTATAACATGTAAGCAGAGATTTAAGACTTAAATAATTTCTTTTTGGTATTTTAGTTTTAAACATCTACCTAGTTTTTAGATTAGTAGCTCATAATATTATTCGTGAATCCTTTTAAACCGAATACAAAAATGTCGTTTTAAGTAAAGTCCCTAGCGGGAACACTAACGATAAGATTTTTAGAAAATGTTCTCTAAGCTTTAAACTTAAAGCTTTCCAGAGAATTACAGCATAAACGAACTAAACGACTTTAGTAATTAAGTTAAGATAAATTATTACTGTTGGGATGGTTAAGAAATCTAAGTGATTAATTTTGAACTAGATAACAATAAATTTACACGGGATTGTGCTCGTGAAGACGACTATAATATTATTATAAGATCTGAACTTATTTCGCCTTCGTTTTATAACTCATAAAATCCAATCCATTTTTAATAATTTAACAATTTTTTATTTGTCTGGGATATAACTATAAATGTTAACGAACTTTTGTTGAAATAGGTATGTATTCGAATGAATAAAACATTAACATAAGTTTATTTTTATGTTCATAGTTTTTGTTAGGACCCATAACCAATAAAATCAAACAGACACGGTAAAAACTAGGTCATCGGATATTTCTATCATATCTCTAGACGTCATTTTTAAATAACAATTTCAGACGATTTTTGACAGTTATATTGTGTTCCGTTTGGTAAACTTGACGCAGGATGATGCTTTATAATATGATCCCAATAATATGTATCAAGCGAAAACCGTAGTAATGTGGTTATAGGTAAAAAATGTACGAGTTTTTACCAGTGTTTCTTCTGACAACAGACACACATTATGCACGTGCAACTGTATAAACAATAAACAGCTAACCGTGCAAGCCACGCACGCTAACTCACCTGAGGAAAATAAAATAACGTCACGAATTGTAAAACACGAAATGTATTTCCTTGCGAAAATAGTACTTACATTAAAAAAATAAATATGGGTTAAAGGCTATATTGATTTTAAAAGTTGAAAAATATGTATTTATAGTATAGACAATGTATAAGATAATACATGGCTTCGACTTCGCCGCTATAGAATATTGATAAAAAAAATATTTAAGACATTTATACGCATTATAGTATTTATAATTACTGGGTAAATAGTTATTGAAAGTATAATAATATATTATGTTTAATAATGAATATGGATAGATATTAATTTTAGTTTTATTAAGTCTATGTTTTTACTTGTTGTGGTATTCGTTTTTGTCGTGCCGTTGAAAAATTATCTTTAAAAAATAATAAAACGTCCACCGACTATCGTCATTGCATAGTGTACAATACATAACTTGGACCAGACATGTTCGTTATTTTTCATTAAAAAATATATTATCATTAAAAGCTGTGCATTTATTTTCAATTTATAGAAAAATTACGCTGTGTAGAAACTCCATAGAACTTATTTATATAATTTGTTTTTCATACATAACATTATGATGTTGACAGTACTCAATTTTCCATAAATAACCTATATTGAATATTTTACATCAAATACATCATTAAAGATTATTATTATTATTATTATTATTATTATTATTATTATTATTATTACTACATTATTTGATGCCTACCTATCTTAGTTATTACTACCAACATTCAACTTAAGGTACCTAATTCAATTTAAGATATTATATTATAATATCTTATAATACATTTTAATTTTCCGTTATTCACAGGTGTATTTAGGTTAAATAATATATGATTTATATATCATAAAGTCTTTTTTATTTTAACTTGAATGTTAAGCTAAATAAAACTTCATAATAAAATATAGGTAACTAGTATTGATTTCTGTATACTGTTATATTTACATCTCAAATTGAAAAATCTTTTGAGGGAATGTTAAGCTAGACATTTTTTAAGTACCTACCTATGTCAAAAAAGAAGTAATTGCTTATTTAATTTGACGTGTGTTCTTGTCAGTCGTCATTTTACTTGACATAAATTTATCTATTGAGTTATCGTAAACATTACACAAATATAAAATCAGCATACTAATATTTAAATTTACAAGTTTTAGAATTTTAGATTGTTAATTATTCATAACATGAAAGAACATAAATAGCTTTTAAATTAAAATAAGAAATATAAGAAGCCCAAACCATGGCAGTTTTTGTTTTTTTATTCATGTTTAAGAGTTTTTTTTATATACTATTTTATATTTGTCGTAACTATGAATTCACATAAAAAAAATCTTATTACATATACTATGTCACACACTCCCATGGTTTGAAAGTAAAACAACCCAAAGTTAAAAAAACAAATATTAAATAAATTGTATAATATTTTATCGTCGAGAACGTTTGATGTAGTTATGGCAATAATATACATAATTTTCTGCTCTTTTAGTTTTGAACCAACTTAGATTTTTAAACTAATATTGGAACCACATGGTTAACTTTTATTATCTTTGCAAGAAAAGTTAAAAGTAATCTATTGTTTTAGTTAAGAAATATAAATACAAATGTCTGTAGGCATTTAATTTTGTTTAAAATTATTTACATTTACGCCACAATCATTCACGTTCATAACTACACATTTCAAACATTGGCTAAAATCTAAAAAAGTTAATTTCATAAAATCTATTTCCAAATTTTTAAGCAAATTATAATAAAATATATATCTTGAATTATAAGTTATAATAACCATAACTTCCAGTTTCCACTAATTTAGGTACAAAATTATATTGTTAATCAATTCCATTTAACATAATTTGTATGGAGTGAGTTAAATATATTTGTATATATATATAGTATCTGACCATATATTAATAATGTGATTAGTGTAAATGTCACTGTAACCGACGTTAATTTAAATAATGAAATCGAAACAAGCTTTTTTCTACACTCTTATAAAATTAGAGGTTAAAATTGAAAAAAAAAATTTTATAATTTTAACGGGCCGGTGTACCAGCACTTTTCACAACTTCGGTAAGCCAGTCAAGAATTACACTATAAGTGGATTGAGTGCCTGAGTACGACGGACCTAATGAATAAGTTGAGAAATAGTGGCTAAATAGTGATTTGTTTTTAATGAGAAGTTAATAAAACTCAAAACAAATACAAAACATAGTTTAAATGCTATAAGAAAAGTCAAAAAGTGCCACCAACCAATAACTAAACATTCCAGTGTTAATCTCTAACATTGATGTACCTCTATTGCCTATACATTACGCCGTTCAACTACCTTGCATTGACAACCAAAAACCTAATATTTGGTGGAAGCAAACTTTGATCGCTAGGTAGACAATAATCGTCTTCAGTGTTTAAACGTGACTTCGTCCAACAGTAAAATATAATTTAATCGAATTTATGTGATTGGATATTTTGTCAAATTAATTGGATCTGTCAACATCCAGCAAATATTTGACGGACTAATAGTGATTACCACCTTTATTTAGGCGATCCGGTTCCATTCCTTTTGTTTTAGCCCATCACTTTAACGTAAAAATATAAACGGATAAACAACATCTTTATATGGATATCACGTAGAAGATTATAATATGACGTTTGAAATATTATTATAGTGTACGTCAATCGTATAATTATTTGTTCGGCTGTAGTATTATATACATTCAGCGTAATATCGACATTATGATAAATATTTTTGAAACACCTGAATAATATAACATTATTAATGATTATGCGTTGTTAATGTTTATAAATATAAAAATTGTTCGACTAGCTATATTGTGAATAAATATATTACATTATGTTCTTGGTGATTTATTAAATAAATTAAAAATATTAATAAAATATATTACAACTTATATTGACATACCTATTAACTATCGCAATAAACACAATAAGCAAGTTTGATAAAAGTAAATTATACATATACAAATAGAAATACCTAGTGAGAGCCTTATAGTGTATAGATATTATATTAAAGTAACTGACGGGGGAAATAACAGAAAGGGAGGCCATGTCGAAGGAAATCAATACATATAATAAAACATAATAAATAATTTTTATTTATTTATTTAATCAATTAATTGTTTCAACATACTAAATGTTTTTACAAAGTTTTGAATTCACAATAAATACAAACAATTAATAATATAAACAAACAAAAAAAATAAATAAATCTTCTGTGTTAGTTCCGTCCAGTTGGATTTCTAGGAAATGTCTTGTGTATGTCTATACTAGGAATATATGTTTTTTCCTCGTTTTTGTAATGGGGGTTCTTTTGGTTTTATCAAGATTATTTTTTTGTTATTGTCATCCATATTGATACTTGATAGGTAGTGGAAATGCCGTGTCATCGAGTAGTTGTTTGTTTTGTATAAATCAAAGGGTGTTGAGTGCTATTCTTAGGAATTTCGTGTTTGAAAAATTTGCAATTTTTCTATGTTGGTCGTGGAAGCGACAGCCCCAACTGAGTATGCGTAAGTTTGTAAGTTGGTCTTATTATTACCGCAAATAGCAGTAGAGAGCATTTCATCTGCATGGTTGAGGTGGTGTAGTTCAACAGGCGGTACCAATTGGGTTTTCATCCTTGTGAATCCTTGGTTTAGTGTTTTAATGATGTTAATTTTCCAAGTAAGTTTTTCGTCTAGATATACCCCTAAGTATTTAACAGGGTTATTCTTGCTGTTCAATTGGATTTCTTGTTTGTTAATTTGTTCTAAGGCTGGATTTACGTATTTTCTCAAGGAATTTTCTTGACTTCACTTTTGTTGGATTTTAGGGTAGTAAGTATCAATCTTGAGAACCACAGAGATAATTTGCCAACGGAGTTATGTAGATTTTCATTGACATGCAATTCTAGGATTTAGTTTTGAGGTTAAAATAATTGTGGTGGCGTTTTTGGATGTTTTTTTTTTCAATAAAAACAATAACTTTTATAAAACAAAATATATTTGAAATTGGTGTGGTTTATATTATAATGAAAAAAAAAATTACTAGTTATAAAGTGACTTTAAACTCAATATTGACCGATTAGGTGGTAACTGAATATTATGGGGAAAAAATTAACTACCTACCTATAGTTATGGTACTTGACTTTTTAACTTGAATTTAACTTTTTAACTCGTTAATGCACAGCTTTACGCTGGCGTATATTTAGGTAATATATGACGTTGTACACAGGCACACATTATTATCATAACCTACACGTGCTTAATATAGGTATGTATTTTAAAATTAAACATGTACCAAATATGTAACATTAATATAGCATGATATTATGTGTACACGATCACCCGCATGTGTACTGTGTAGGTGTACAACACTGTACGACTATAATATTAATAATATTATGAGAACATATATCATAATATATATTACTTGGCGGCAGCTGATCAATGTAAATTAGAACAATAAATTAGCATTGTATAATGAAACCATTGAAACCTACAATGACAGTGTATATTATAAAGTATACACAGGTATATGTTATTGGATAATATAATACATATATTTGTATACGTATAATGTATTTATATATAACATGACACGGGCGTGCGAAAGACCTGATTGCTCGATGTGTTTACACTTCAGGTACACGACATAAAATATATCTATCGACCTATAATTATATACAGGGTGATTTTGTACCTAGTATTAAATACTCTAGAAAGGTAGATGTGTTTTTAAAAATATATTTTTTCTCAGACAGTTTGAAGTTACAACAAAACAACAAATAACGAGTAAAAAATTTAATAGGTATTATTACTTTTTTACTTTTCTGAATGACAGCTTACATTTTCATACTACGAACCAGAATATGTTTCTGAGAATTTCGTTGAATAAATATCGAACAATGAAGGAGTAGTTATATAATGTTGTATTTAAAGTTTTTATGAGTGGTGTAGCGAACCAGCATTTTGCGGGGTAGGTACCCTTGTTACTTAAGCCACTCTAGACCACTTAGCAAAACTTGAAACTTTAATAAGTTTTAACTAACTATTATATTTTTGTAAAAATTCAATTTTTACACTTTAAAATTCTCAGAAAACACTTCGGATCATGGTGTATAACACATGTATACAGTTATTCAAAAAAGTAAAAACTTAATAATCGTAATAATAAAAATAATTATTTTCAAATATTTCATTTTTATATTGATTATAAGCTATACAACATTTTATTTTCCAAAAACGTTAATACAATTCAGGGGTAATCAATATTCAGGAACTTCTCAGTTTCATAATACTATAGTATTTTTCAATGTTCCATAATATTGTTATTATAAATTATGTATACACCACGGGTGCTGTAGAAAATTACTCCGGCGCGGGTGAACCACAATATTTACCTATACAATTTGTACCTTCCCCGCGATTCTTAATTTATTAGGTACCAATCATTTAGTTGTGGTTACAATCAAAACGATCAATTGTTTTTATATTTTCGAGTTCGTCATTTTATGCATATTATGGCGGTAGTACCTATGTGATTAGGTAGATTTTGTTTCCATTAATTAGATATTATTAATTATTAGTTTTTTAATGCTAAATTCAATTGGTTCCCAAGTCGTGTTGAACACTTTGCGGTTTTACAACATTCTGATGACCAACTCACTACCAACCAATTACCAAACTAGATTCGGAGTAATATTTAAATATATCAAAATATTCCACTGTTATAACCATTCCTATCAACGTATTGAAGTAGGTACTCGTGTGGAAATCAATCGACTACGATATTATTGTAATTCCGGGTATTATTGTTGACGTATAATAATATGATCGCTAGTCATAACCCACAGACAAAATTTCCCGAACGCCAAACCTCTCAGAGTATTTCTGAGTATCGTCGATACAATTTGAAAATGTATTATATCAATAAATTAATAATGTTCGTCCTTGAAAATCTGTTGCGGATAATGATAGCAAACTTTCGGTTCAGCGTCCAATTTCCGAGGCCACTATGCCAGCGTTAGATTAATACTTACTTTATTAAATTCTAAGTATAGGTATTATACCTACTTTGGAATATTTGAAAAATACAAATAATTTAAAACAATAAATATAAATACATTTTTCAATTTTTGTACATTATTATTATTTCTTAACAACAATATAACATTAAACTTAAATTATTTGTTCTAGAAGACTCCGCCTCGACTGGTTGATCATTTATAGTTTTAGTTTGAAGTTTGAAGATTACATTTTATGTCCCTAAATTGATAACCTTGATGATGATTCTGGCTCTTTTTTCTCCAGTTTCTTCTTCATTTGTAAGAGCTTCCTTGAGATGTACTACTGATATAAGGAGATCCGAGTGGATGTATGAGTATAGGTGCAATTTGTTAGGAAATTGTTTGGGGCGGTCAGTGTCGCGTTGCATGTATTTGAAATATGGGCGTTACCTCGTTTGTCATCAGGTGTTTGTGCGTCAGCCAAGTTTTTCCAATTCTAAACTTATATATTATTCATCGATTAGGGAATTAAAAATGTCCATCATGAAGGACATTTTATTAGCTATAATAGAGTATAGGTACATAATAAAATAATACCCATTATTATGTCTTGACGACGACGTCTGCGTCGTTAGTCGTAACCCAATGCAGAATTCTTGACAGTGATGCAATTAGGTAATGTTTTTTTCTGGGTGTGGAGGGGATTAAATTGTTGCACATTTTACCAATAAGTTTTACCAAAATGTTTTGTAAGTATCAAAGTACATCACAACCTCTCAATACAAGTTACAACCATTGTGAATTGTGATAAGTATGATAGAAGTACGTGTATTAATAATTATGTTCGGAAACAAATAATTACATAATATTTAAATATTCACATACAATTGATATAGTTATACACTATACATGATGTACCAACGTCATTGTACCACGATAAAATAATTTTCGACCTCTCGGTGATTTATTTTCGTACCCAAAATCCAATATGATGTAATAGGTATACTTATAATATATTTGTGCAGTAGTGTTTATCACGATCTACCAAATAATATTGTCATAATTATTAGTTTATTTATTCAAGTTTCAAAAAGGCTAATTAAATAAATTAAATAATAATAACAATCGCGTCATTCGTAAATAATAAAATAAAAACAATGAAATACATTATACAAATAATATCAAATTCTAATTATAGCTATGAATTACCTAATAATATAATGAAGTTTCAATATATTTTAAATGAGTGGAATATTGGTGATATTTTTTTTTATTATTATTATTATTTTAAGGCTTCGACAACTGAGGTCATTAGCCTGTAGGTTGGTAAGGTTGGTGCAGTAGGGTTGGGACAGTTGATACGGTCGGTTAGGAACACGTGAATGTTTGGCAGAATTTCTATTGGGGCACCCGTAGGTCTCTGCCATGCCCCGGAGTGGGGGATGGCGGCACTTGTTCTCCGGACACCGTGACTTGCCCGGAGAAAAATGCCGCCCAGTGGTCGAGGATCGAACCCGAACCGGCAGCGCCGTAGCCGACGCGCTGACCGCTCGGCCACCTCGTCGCCCATTGGTGATATTATGTTCAAACTTCGAATCGATGTTTAGTTCGTCTCTATGATTTTCATAATTCTGTTGTGGGGGTGTATTTCTTCTATAATTAGTTATTTCTATGTTAAGCAAAATGTACTTTTAGACCTTGTATTACGCGTGCAGAAGGAAAAACGACTTAAAATTTCCATATGCGCCGCGGGCACGAATTTCCGCTCGCCAAGAAAACGCATCAATCCCAATTTGTATGTGCGCTACGATTATTTGTTTCGTGCCCACGGCTAGGGTCAAACACTATACATTTATATTATGTACAGCTCGACGGCTGCCGTTTGCCAATAATAATAGCTACAACAGCAGCGGTGCCGTATATTACGCACGCGAATTCGCTGCAGTGTGTATATAGGTATAGGTAGGTTTTGCTATAACGTTTGCAATATATAACTATTCGCAGCCGGGCCCGTTAATCCTGCGAGATTACAATTTATTCGCGGGTTTACGTTGTCACTGACCGATTACCGGTCGTCGTCGTCGTCGTCGATCCCTTTTTAATATTCATACATCGTATATTATATATTATTATATACGTCGCATGACGTATAGACGCAGCCCAGTAGTGGATAGTATTATATGATCTTTATGTACATTGCCCTCATCGTGCGGCTCAAATGGAAATTACATTTCAATCCGAAAAAGTGGTCGGAAATAATGTGTATGTATAATATAATATAGGTATTTATAATGGTATGTCATCATTATTGTATTGAATTGCGGACGACCGTAAAATGCATTAATCGTCAGAGTTGAATCGCTTGTCATCGCCGAGTTTCCACTTCTACACGCTTAGAAATTTATGCGCCTATATATGTAAAAGAAAATAGGTATATGATATAATATATTATGTTATCAAGTATATTTTTATCGCAAGCAAATTATATCATAACGAAAACATTGATAAATTACGAAAAAAATCACTACATTTGCAGTTTAATAATTGAAACATGTTACGAAATAAATGTATACATTATAAATTATTACAGGCGGTATAGTAGGTACCTATGCACACATAAATCATTTTTAAACGTTGTCATAAATAACACACGGAATGTATGATATTATATATTTCGTGACAAAAACCTATGCAATTTTAAATTACCTGCTGAAAAAAACCATGCAGATGCTTCACTTTTAATTTTTTAAATCGATAACACCAAACCTATATTATATCAAACATGCGTTTTATATAATATTTATGTATACTAAAAATGTGTACGTGTATATAAGACAACCTATAGTTTTTGCGTAAGAGTAAACCTATATATGCGTCCCGATTTATGTATTCAGCTGTTTGATTGACTTTGCATCGCCAATCTGCAATATTTGAATATTCGAAAATCGTTCCTCCCCGCAGTTCGGCGTGACACGTCGCCGAAATAACAGGAACACGCGTGGTTACTCGTTACGGTCGTCTGTGACACCGATATGATAAAACGTATATGGAAATGATTTCAAAATAACAAATTTTGCGACTGTGACGTCTTGATTTTTCACATAGGTACCTATAGATATACCGCGTATATAGGTGCAACGATGTTTGTTTTTTGATTTAAAAAAAAAAAAAAAAAAACGTTCCTATTATTTCGTACCTAGTGGCTAGTTCTGAATTTCTAAAATAAAAATATGACAGTTATGCATTCTCTCTATTGTTTCAATCCGTAGATTGGTTTGCAGCCATCTTCCATTCTTCATCTTCATCTGGCATCCTTGGTCTTTTATTATCTGTTGAATATATTCTAATCTTGGTCTTCCCCTATGGTAGTCCGCCCCCTCTTTATGATTTCTTCTATATATAGTATATTTAGTAACGCATTACAGTATATTTTTAGATAAAATATATAGGTAGTAAGTACCATACGATCATATATTTTACTCATATTCTTTGCTATGCCAATGCGTTAATCTCCATACCGTATATCATTCTGTATGATGGCCGATGGGTAAGAGTTATAAGTTTTATTTTCTAAAACGCACATACAACATCACCATCACAATACGCATTACGATAAAAATAAATATTTTATTTTTATGTTGTGCATTGTACTTAATAATTGAAATGAAATTTTCAACAAAAAAAAAAATAAAGCAATTTCTGAAACGTGCTTTATTACCAAAAACAACAACTGGTAACGATTTAATTTAAAAAAAAAATCCCCAAGCTTTATCTCGTTTACCCAACCAACTTGTTTATGATGGCCTGTCACGTTGTTCAAACTTTGTGAATAAAAACACACGCATACACACACACAGAACGGAGTTGTCTAAATTGCAGTGAAAAATCGAAAATGTTCACATTTCCATTATTTCGTTTCAATGCGTTTAAATAACGTTAATATAATGTATATATAAAATATAATATATTCCTATACACATTATAATACTATAATCCATAAATATAAAAAAATGATTTTTAAATAAATTGCTTATAAATATTATTTTTTTTCCAGCTATATAGAAGCTGAACAATTAAACCGATCATGATTGGCCCTTTAATAAAAGTGGCTTTCATCACCACGGTTGTGATTTGTGGGGTACACTGTGAACGATACATAGGTAAGTAGTATAATAGGTACTTAATTTATTTTATGCGTATTTTCAATATTTTTATCAATCACTTACTTTATAATAACAAATGTCCATAATTTTTACTTACTCATGCTTAGCTACAAATTTCATAATTTGAATAAATAGGAAAATCAATATTAAAAAGGTCCTCTGCTGTACAGTAGGTTACAAGTGGGTCACTGTATAATGGATGGTATTAAAATTGAATTCAATGATATAATATCATTGTATAAGAAAAACGATTCTGAGCGGAGACGGTAGTCAGTCTAGGTATAAGACATATTATATACATATCTATGGTATTAAAAAAAAATTGACCTATAATAGGTACATATAATAAATTCAAAATTAATCATATCACAATATCCATTAGGTACTTAAAACGCGTTATACATCAATAACAAACCGTGATACTTTCATAGATATATAGTAGTATACTTTAGAAGTTTCAAGTACCCACGAATAATATTATACAATCACAACAAAATAACTAAAATAGTTATTCTAGGTTTTTTATTATATCATTTTGTGAAAATTTGAACTTAAAATGACTATAAAAATAAACTGTGCTTATGTATTTTTTAGATTTTTCGGTAACAGAATTAACTACATACCTACGTGGAATCTTGTTTTACATTTTCAATCCTTAGATATAAAAGTTGAACAGTTTATACATTTTTAACTATAAAATAATTATTCAATTTTAAATTTGATAAATTTGAAAATGTTTATTTTAATATTTTTCAACTGCTAATAACAATATATCAGGAGCCTTGTATTAAATTTTTACACTTTTGAGCCCAACAGATAAAATTTTATTGATATTAATAGAATAAAAAAATAAAAAAATTGAAATATGAAATTGTCCGTAAACAGCTCAAAACAAGTCGAAATATTTTGAAAATTTTGTCAAGTATAAGAATTGATAAAATAAACATTCAGTGAAATTTTCATGTATCTACAGTTATTCGTTTTTGAATCACAACAAAATAAGAAAATCTCTACTTGAGAAATCGAGTGAATATCCAATGTTGTAAAAATTTGAATTTTAAACGCTCATAAAAATTTAGTTTGACTTTCTTAAGGACATTTTTTTTTTTTTTTGATAAAAGTAGACAAACGTATAAGGAATCTTGTATTACATTTTCATATCTTAGATTTAAAAATAAAAAATTTTTATGAATTCTTAACTCAAAATAACTTGAAAATTTTCGTTATTTTTCCATGTTTTGTCAAAATTTGAATTTTAAATGTTTATGAAAAAAAACTGTGACTAAGGATTTTTAATGTTTTTCAATTGTCAATGTAACAATATAGTAAGAGCCTTGTATTAAATTTTCAAATATTTTTACTCAACAAATAAAGTTGTATTGACATTCATAGAAAAAAAAAACTAATAAAATTTGAAACTGAAAATGTCCCTAAACAGTTTAAAATAAATGAAAATATTTTGAAAATTGTATCGTGTATAGTAAATGTAAATATAAACAACCAGTGAAAATTTCATCTACCTACGGTAATTTGTTTTAAAGTTACAACCAAAAACCAAAGTCCATATTGTGAAAAATCGATTTTGCGTAAAAATTCCCGTTTTTCCTTAATTTTTCTTTTGTTTTTCTTGGTGCTTTTGTAAATTACTGGGAATTTTAAATTTTGACCTCGCCAATGCACCAACAATATTCACTTTCTATTAAAACGAGATTTAAGTTGAAAATTGAAGCATTATTTCGGCTACTTAATAGTCTTTAGATACAAAAAAAAATTTAAAAAAATTTAAAAAAAAAACACACATCATTGTAAAATCAATACATTTATCGTTCCACTCAGAATCTAAAATAACAGTTCTTTATTAAATGTATATATAAATATATTTTTAATATCCAAACTAAGATTGTTTAGATAGGTATAGTACAATTGAAAGAAAAAACCCTTGAAAATATTTACGACATTTGTTGTGAGAGCAAGGGTGTCCTATGGTTATTTTCAGCGAAGGACAAAATGAAACTAGATTCCTAAACCCATCTATATCATATAAGTACGAGGTTGATTTTACTTGAAAGAGAATAAGGAAGAAAAGTTACTATGTAATTATGTAAACATTAACTTTAAAAATCTTTTAAATGCTGCAATACATTATATAATAAAATTCTACTAGGTGTGTTTATTCGTTAAATTATAGAATTTGAGTAGACAGTTAAGTAATTTAGATTTTAAATTTTTATATAATAACATTTAACAAACAGCAATTTTATTATGATTATATAATTATATTAAAATCGTAATGTGGAAATAAAGATTACAAATTAATCTATAAAATTGTCAAAGTATTCAGTTTGTTTATACTCAATTATTTCCCAATAAACCAACACTTATTGTGCATAACCCATCGACCTTTTTATCACTCATTGTTGACCCTATACGTCTCAACTCTGCACAAAGTACTGAATGACCTTTCAACAGTACAAGTTGTTGGTGACAATATGTAATGTATATAGTATGTACGACGTTTGACTTCAAGAAAAAATGCACACATTTAATCTAATCTATTGTAATATTATTATTTATGTAAGTGTTTGATTTTAATTGCAAGTAATTATACCAAATTAAACCATTCATTTTTAAATTTTGTATCTTAAATTCTTAAATTGGTTTCCTCTGAAGTATTATTATTTAGTAAAATGACTATGAAATTATTATTTTATTTTGTTAGGGGTCAGTTATTTGCGGTCCTAAACTCATAGGTAATACTGAGGGCGAGACAATCAAAAACATGAAACAATTAACAATCCAGTACCTATACACTTTTTATTTTACAAACTTTGGTTGCAAAAATTAAAAAACCTAATATTAAGCAGGTCTCAGACATCAATAATCAATAATTGAAAAGCATATTGTGTATTGAATTTTTCTGCATATTTTATTATTATCCAGAGTGGGGCATGTCCCTCCCTTTTTCCCCTACAATCATTGATTGGCAACCATGTGTGCGTGATATTATTATTTTATGTAAAATACCTAGTTATTTCCACTTTATCAATAAATAACTATAGGAACCTACCTACCTGATGAGTTTTTTCAACTAATATAAGGCAATTATATTATATCAAGTTACTTCAATTTAAATTTAACGTGTTTAATCGTGTTATTTATTTTGTAAACTGTTGGTTAGTGGGTCGATTAATTTATTAGAACTACATATAATAATTATGAATGCGCTTGGCTATATGTAATGTAAAACGTAAAAAATAATATTACCAAATTTTGTTTTTATACACCTACATAAAAGTTATGTTAATATTGTACTACGTTTATTCGTACAACGAAGTACATAATAAGTATAGATGATATGTTATCATACACAACAATATTGAAATATCCAAACAAACATTCAATATGTAACTATTTTGTTTATATATTTATTTGCAATTATGAATTAATAGATTTCTTTATCAGGGTGATAAAAAAGAGTGTTAGATCAAAAGTCATTTAAACGATATTACACATTGTTTAATGATTTATTACTATTATGAATAAATTAATAATATCATAATTATTTTCAATTTTTTGCAATTAGAAATGGGTGTAATAATAATTCATTATATTGGAAACACACACACATATTATATATTTTGTTTATACATTACCTACAAGACTGGTTATAAATCCACAGATTTTATCACATTTTGATGTTTAATATTTTTCGGATTGGTATATAAATTCATAAATATACGTTAATGATATGCATAAATGTTTTCAATTTTCAATATAATGTTGATATACACATTAATGTAAATACATTTTTATTTTCAAGAACATATTTTTATAATATTATGTATATATTTTTGCGTACCCATAAGAAAGGAAAGGAAAGATTAAATATGATAAATTATTTTCGTCTCAGCAGGTGCCTTATATATATTGTTTCATGATTTCCTTTTTTTTTTTGTAATTATTGTGATTTTTCATTTACTTTTAATGCAACCGTAAAACTGACAATTAGGACGGACGTTGGAGTGGAAGAAGAGAACAGGTAAATTTATTTAAGAACTTCGGGGTAAATTTCATTTAAACTTTCATTTAATAATAATAGACTCCCAACAGTTTATAGAAGGAAATGACTTAAAAAGCATGTTAAACCTTTTTATTTCTTATTTACAATATTGGCATGATTGTGATGATTGATATAATTTACCTAACATTAATAATTAAGCTATTAACAAAACTGTAATACTACCTAAACTAGCTAAAGGTTTGCCTTTGTTATTACCTTATTATTTATTATATTCATGTTTCATAAGATCACTTAATAGTTAATTTACTTATAAGTGGTAGTTTTAACTTTCGAGGTGATTAGTAGTAAAATATAGAAATAATATTTCAATAACTAAATGAAAATTAAATATTTATGGTAATCAGAGGATAAGCTTCCATCTGTTGTTATATGAATGTTCTCAATCTATTTAATTTAAACATTTATGGACTTTGAATAATTAAACGAAACTAAAAACTTTGAATCGTTATTATTTGTTGAAACGGTAAATATAAACCAATAGGTTACCTAACCCAACCTAACCTATATATCTAATCACTTTAAGCACTTATGTAAAAATATATCAATAAATCGGTTGTCTAGTTAACACATTTACTCAATTTAGTAATAATCCGAAATAGTATAAAAAATAGAAATTTTACTTAAATTAAAATGAGTAAACTTATAATTATATATACCTAGATTCTTTTACTCTTATACTTAATAATATATACCTATAGTATACCTTTTAGGTACCTATTATTATTATTTTTTCTTTTTTGTTAGTTTTAACTTTTTAATAGTAAATAAAAATCAAGCTTACAAAATCTAATTTGTATTTGATTGTTGTGCTAATTACTATCGAAAGTAAAATTAAGTGGGTATATTATTAAGTTTTCATTCTTTAAATTTGTATTGTTCCAATAAAAGAAACGAACTTAAATATATTTTTATTGAATAATATTTCGTAATTTTTTTTGTGAAATGCGAATGAAAAACCACTTTTCATTCATCATTATTAATTTTAGTAGGTAGGTATTTTACTTTAATTCAATTACGTTTTTATTAGTATAAAAATTATCAAGGATAAAAATAATTTTACCATTTTAAGTACCTAGCCATTGAGTTCCATAAACTGGAATACCATACAAGTACAGACGTACAGTGCTCAAAATAATATTTTAAGTACCTAATGGTCAGGTTAGCCACAGGATTAATTGTTAATGTAATGTACCTACCCGTATAATACTCAACTGTATCAAATAAGGTACAACTTGTGGTTTACCTATATTCTATATTTTAACATTATAATAATCTGTGTTCTGACGGAAACAAAAAATAAAGATGTAAAAAATAATTGGAAGTGAACACTAATAAGATGTGAGAAATTAAATTAACGAGTACCTACCTATATTATAATAAATACTTTTTACTCTGAAGTATCATATTTTAACAGTATTATAGGTAGCCGTTATCTGTCCGGACGTCTGGATGTGTTTTTTGTTATTTTGAACAACTGCACACAAATAACACTCAAAATAAAGCTCTCATTGTGACCGTTTACTTGGTATTTGTAGAGTGATGGAAATTAAATTGCTTTGGGAACTCAGCCAGGTATACGCAGTTACCAATTGTTTACAAGGGAAGCAAAAGGTGTGTGAGTCAAATAACAACAACAATATCTAATTACGCAGTGCAGGACGATTGAAAGTTGTAATATTGTATTATAGTCACTGCGCGCGTAGATATGCAGTGTTATAGGTTAGGTCCCCATGTTATTATTTACACATTCTGATGGTGCTGCACTCGTAACATTCGCTCCCGAGGTTTCCTCCGACCGCCTCTGTAATAGTGAACCGTTTTTTACGTTCATTGTTTCTACCGATTAATAAAAAGTGCGCGTTCAGATCGGTGTCGCTTTCGAGTCGATCTGACCAAGTGAGTGACACAGTGACTGGCTACTTATATCACCTATTTCATATATTGCCCATCGGAACTTTGACAAGCGCTTTGTTGATTATAGCATTATAATTGGCTTAAGCGCTGGGCGCCTAGCCGTTCGACTTTCTTCTCTACTGTTTTTGCGGAAAAATTTCTGGAGTCCCAAACGTCAGTTATCATTGTTCTTCACCACTAATCCTAGAAGTACCTCCAGTTACGTTCCCCCATGCACACTAGCAAAACTCCCGTAATTGCTACCTCTAATTCGAGAAACACTCGGTTCAAATAACATCTGCTTCTTCCTCCAAACATACGACTCAAGCGGAACAAATTGAAGGAATAATTTCTATCAATGATGTCATGGCTACTTTTTTGTCCTTCCGGGAAGACTTCTCTACATCTATTAAAGCTCAGTTTGAAGCGCAAGCTAAGCAATTTAATAATCTTAGAAATGACCTTAAGGGTCTGTCTGGTCTTGTTGCTGAACTTAAAAATGAAAATTCTGCACTACGTGGTGAAATTGATGTGCTCAAGGAGAAAGTGGCGAGTTTTGAGTCCCAGATACCGTCTGATAACACCATCGTTTCGCAAGTCATGCAGGAAAATTTTGAGCGTGAAAAGTGCCTTTCTAATGTCTTAGTGTACTGTCTCCCTGAGCCTGTGTTTTCTACCATACCGCAGCGTATTGAAGATGACAAGACTGCACTGCTCACTCTCCTCGAGAAGTTAAATATCTCCCCGGCTTTCTCCAAAGTACTTCGACTTGGTAAAATACGAGCGGAAAACCCCCGTCCACTGAAAATCATTATGAAGTCTAAAGCCGAAGCATCTCAATTATTGGAGTCATTCAATGGCGCAAAACTGAGTGGTGTAGAATTTCCTCGAGACTTTCGTATTGTCAACGACAAGACTCCTCTTGAGATCGTGCCACTCAGAACTTGACAAGCAAGTTAATCGTAGTGAATCTGGGCTCCACATTAAATACGTGAATGGTGTACCAAAGGTTGTTTCAGACGTCTCAAAAAACGGATACCGCTTACCACCTCAGCCCAAGGCATGAGTAAAAGTAGTGAGTTAAGTTATCTGCCAGTTTCCGGCTACTATCAGAACTGTAGAGGTCTTCGTACGAAACTTTTAAATGTTAAGTGTAATGTTCTTAGTTTTAATTATCATTTCATTGTTTTAACTGAAACTTGGCTTAATGAATCGTTCCTTGATTTCAAGCTGGGTTTCAATAATTATAATGTGTACAGATTTGATAGAAGTAAAATAACCAGTACTTGTACGCTTGGAGAAGGGAATTGCTGTTCGAAATGATCTATTTTCCAGTATTTTGCCTGGGACTGGTTCTGCTGTTGAACAACTATTTATACGTTTGACCTATCATAAAAATTAGAAGTTTGTTTAGTCACACGAGTACCTCGTGTCACGACACTCCTTAAATTATGAACAAAACAAGCATTCGAAAATAATAACATATGGTCTTTGAGTGTACCTATTTAAAAAACTCCAAAAATCGGATTTTGAATAACTTCAAGGGGGATAGGACATCCTCGATGAATCACCTGTACAGGCGTACACAGTACGCTGAGCGCAAGTGGTCTGTCCAAAATTCTACCTTTATACGAAATTCAAGTGTCCTCGGATCCTCTCCATATCTGTAACCGCGGTATTCGGTCTACGCGTATAGGTCTCATTATAAACGTCACAAGGACGTACATGTTGAACATAACATAGTGTGTCTCTTTGAAGTTATCTGGAACTCAGCGTATACCTATATAGAATTGTAAACACGTGCCGTAATTAGATATTGTACGCACGACTGCACGAGTAAAGTAGGGTCAATTTTATGTGACGGTATAGGCACTGGGCAGAGCCAAGGCCATGGATCATCGCGGTGGTTTCTATTAGGTAGGTACGTTTTGAGTTTCACAATTTGTGATCGAAATTTCAATTGCAGAATTATGTTGGGTACAAACATTTAATCACTGCAGGTAGATGATACCCACTTACTTGAAGCAAAAATAAAAAAAAATAACGAATATGTTAAAAAAAGGGGAATTTACAATATTAGTGTTTGGGTATAAAGTTCGCTTGAGTCAAAATAAGAATATATACATTATACAAACATTTTCATCTTGTAGTATGTGATTATTATTATTGTGGACCCAGACGCGCAGTAGTTTGTTTTCTCTCGAAAAGCAATTCCCGAGGTATCTGATTAGAACGTTTCACGAAGCCCTAAGACTATCATTTGAAAATTGGACATTGGTAGAATAAACAGACAGAAATAGAGAAAGAATTTTATGGTACCGATGATGGTAGAGTACATTTTTCAGGAAATCGTAAAAGTGTCGAATTTTTACATTATTAATCGTTCACAGTTGTGAACATTTGCCAACATATTAATATGTTCCAATACGTTTACTAATTGTACACTTAAGTAGTTTTTATTATCAAGTACCTATATTATATAATATTGTGGCATTGCAAATGGTTATCATCGAAATTCCGTATTCGTAATAATATATGAAATGCGTGTACATGCGGTCATATATATTATATTATGCGACAGCTATTATACCAGTGACACATTCACGCGGAAATAAATTATACGCTTTCAATCTTTTACAGTGTATAACATTCACATTTTGATCGAATGGTCTTCATCTGTATCCTCGTTTGGATATGTCCATGCGTACATATAATACATACATGTGCAGTGTATGTGTGTGTGTGTGTGTGTGTATTTTATAACGTCGTTTTCAATTTGAGGTCTGCGGGTGGAGGGTAGAAATGTGGGTGCGTGGGAATCATATTCCGGCGGCGTGTCGACCGGGTGGAGCCACGTATAGAGTTACGTAAAACCTCCCTCGATCAATATGCCGTATACCACCACCCCTCCATCGCACCCACACGCCTGAGCAGCAGCATCATCACCACCCACGTTCTATCCTCATCCGAATCGGTCTCGTTGCCGTTACGACGTAGTTGTAGTCGGCCGGGTGCAACGGGAGGGTAGTTCTCCGCTCGTCCAAAATTTACGAAACGCGAACGTCCCAGACCAGGGGTTACTGACCATCGCTTTGCCCTCCTTTCCTGCTGCCATCATTTATGTCATGAGCAAATGGGTATTATTTGTTATTCGTGCGAAAAAGAAATAAACCCATAATAATACGGGCACTAGCGGAGAGAAAAAAAAAATACTCGCTAAGTAGGTACGCAGGTCAGACGATTTCACGTGATCTACAGACATATGATAGCCCATACTTTGTAACAATAACATCTATCTATCTCTCTCTCAATCTTTTTCACTTTATATATAAATATATGTACCTTTAAAGCTCGTTAACGTTCGCAGTTTACAGAACTAAAATACTTATCTACACTCATTTTATTACTAACGCGAAGTCCACTTTTCGCTCGTCTCGATTACTTTGAAAAAACGCAACCGATGTCTATAAGAAAGCGCTCGTGTTCTAAACTTAAACACAATCAATAATCGTAATAAATTCTTGTAGGCTGTTTACCATAGCATATTAAACATTCGTCTTAAATTTCAGAATTGTAGAGGCTATACATAGGTATAGGTACATGTTGTTTCAAAATGTATTTTAGAAAATAATTGTTGATGCATTCAAACCTATAGGTATATAACAAATCGTGTCCATTTCATATTTCCCATCAAAAAAACATTAATTTTACATTATGTTCGAAAACGTTTAGGGTCTTATCCAGCTTTATACGCCCAATTCAGAATTCTAGAAAAATGACAAGACTTGTTCAGTTAAAAGTAACACGTCGTCTGTTGGATAAAAAATTCTCTGAAAAACGTATAAGTATCACAGATAGGAATGAAATGTTAAAAAATATATTTACATACAAACTCCATTTATAAACAAATTATAATTCTATTTCAGTCCATATTTTTTTACATTGTTCCCAAGTTGGAAATTACATCTTGTCGAGATATTAATGACCGCAGTACGAGTCCCATGCAGGGTATATTATATTCGCAGGAAATTATTTTGAAAACGGAATGGGTATTTACATAGCAATATTATTACCGTTTTACTATGTCAGTATATTAGAATATAAAACTTAGTACACGTTCTTATATCTTATATGTGCAATATAGGTAAGTAATGCACTGAACGTCGGTTTTACTGTTACCTATAGCGAACGTTCGCTAAACAAATTTAAATTATATTAAGTGATGTATCTACATCAATAATAGACGATAATAAACTACGTTAATTAATATTACAAATATATAATAATATGTTCTTTACACATTTATTATACTAGATCATGTTTTTCTGACAATCGTTCATTCAAAGTTTCAAAAGGTATAGAATCATATCCGAATAGAGTAGTATAATGTCAACAAAAAAAGGTACCTACCGATATACAATAGGTTTATCAATAGCATTTCGTTCGCAAAACGTGATTTTTTTTTCCAAACTCCATCACTTTTTGGTATCCCTAGTACCGTGAAAAAGTAGTCTATCATTGCCGCATACACGTACCACACGTGTTTCTTTCGACATAATAATATCTTCTTTTTACTGTACACTGAAACGTATTCATGGCGATATCTGATTGAATCTCAACCGTCTGCTTTTCTCCCCTGTAATCTAGTATATTGAGTTGTTTACTTTAAATTTTACACGGATCACAAAATATAAATTATTGAATAAATACTATAAGTTCTGCCATCTAATATATTATACATCATAAACATATCAATCCATTAAACATATGCACAACTATATACATATAGACAGGTTGCAACGGAAATAACTGACAAATTGTATTGATTAACTATTATACCTATGTAATTTCTTTTTTTTTACAATATTTTAATTTATTTCAATACACATTACACAAAATAATCACACATACCTTCAACGATCATAAAAACTAAATTAAAATTACATTTAAATTGATTAGAATAAAAGTTATTACATAGACACATTTTGAAATATCGTAATGTTCGCGATTTTATACTATATAATTTTACGGATATATGGTTATTGCCTGAAATACATTATATTAGACGTACCTATAATTAAACTTAGAACATTAGATCTTTTTTTACACGCATTATCCACGTTTAATATATGTTTTTATTTATACATTTCAAATTAAATCACAATTCACCAGTAAAAAATTAAAGTTATTGGTAATATTTCTTCGTTCTGTGTTACTTTAAATTGTATTCAGTCTTTATAGAAATATCTTGTATTTACTAAATTCACCTAAATTGTATACATACTCGATTATATTACATCGTACCTACTACAGATACCTATGAGGTATCCAGAAAATCATTAAAATATACCATGTACCCATTAAAATAATTGATACTGTTTTTTTATATCAAAGTTTACCTATACACCGATAGGGATAGGTACATTAAAATGAATTAAAAAATACAATATGAAAAAATATTATCATAATATTATGAGAAAATTTTATTTAAAATTAAACGAATCGTACCTAGTTCGTTAACTAGTCATTATTCTGAACACTTTAATAAATGTATTACTATGCGCATATCAAACGTGATTTTCTGTTCAAAAGAAGTGGTCCGGAATAACAACACGGATAATATATTCCTTTATAAATTATATTTTATTATTATTATTTTGTTTTTGTTTTACAATTCATTATTTGAACATTTTAAATATAATTTTAATTTAAAAAACTGCACGGTTCAATTATTTAAACTTGATGAAAACTATAACAATTAACAAGATATAGTTCAAGTGACAATTATAAATACGTCTACACTCAACAAAACAATATAGTATATTGTAAACAATTTTACATGTGTATAATACTATACATAGGTAGTAATTTCAGTAATTGAAAAATTTATAGTTAAAATATTATGAGTTAAAATATAATTTCGAATTAATTTGCTAGTATAGGTACTTATTTCAAATGTTTTTAAAGGATTCTTACACACACACACACTAGTATTAAAGGAAAATAAATTAGAAATTATTCATCCTCAAAAATATACTCAAATTGTATACATGATTATACAAAATATATGAATATATATTACTTTGTGGTATTCATATTATTCTACGTTGATATCTGTTCGTTTTTTCATAAATTCTAGTAGTTTAATAACGATATAATAAATATACTGCTTATATTAATAAGCGATATTCTTTTTCTTAATTTTGAATTGTTAAGCTCTTTGTTTTTTTGATTAATGTATTTCTTTCAAGACACCATTATAGTCATTACTCATTATACAGTGTATATCATCTAGTCCATAAGCTATTGCATAATTTATCTTCTATAAACAATCATGAATTTTTTTTACAAATTGCAAATTATTGAAGAATGAGACTTTGCCAAAATTATAAGTACAGTATTTTAGTATAATTTGTAATACAAACCATTTATCCACCACTCCATATAAAGTTATTTTGACTACTGTGTATTCATATTGAATATATATATATATATATATATTGCGCATATTTATTCATGTAAATTATTCTGATATTCATATAGTGTTAGTTGTATATAAAAAAAATAACCAAATTTTTTCATAAAGAATACACTTTAAAATGTTTAGAATGACTAGGGATTTTGTTAAAAGTCTTTTACATGTGTCCTTATGTAAAAATCTGGACCATGGTCATATATCTCCACTCTGACGTTTTTCTGTGTTTTCTAAATTAGATTTATGCGAATCTTCAATGAGTTTACCGTTGAAAAACATAAATTTATCCGAGAAATAAGGGAGTGCAAGAAGAATTACATTTTTAGTCCACAGAGAGGAGAGAGAGTACCTAACAAAAAAATGATTTAACCTTCAATTTGAAATTAACGTTTTTTGACACTTTATTGACGTGCGAATTTGATGAATAAAAATAATAATTTTTATGAGAGTTTTGACCTTATAGATTTTACAAAAATAGTTTAGCCTTGTTAAAAATCAATAAAAATCCTGTTTTTATTTTACTTTTTGTCGATTAATTTCGCCATTATTTTAATAGTTCTTCGTTTAGTTCATCTTTGTCATCTTCGTATAGATATATTTTTTCCGAGTAATAAATCATCTGTTTAATTTAAAAGTTTTACCCTTAGCATGAAACGATATACATATTATATTTTGAAGGATGTCGACTGCAAAGTGCAAATTATAAAATGGGTAGAAAATACAAAGATGTTTTTTGTTATTACTTTTGAAGTGTCTTTGGTCAAAAGACTTTCATATGAAAAAGTACTTTTGAAAAGCTCAGCTGCAAGTTCTTTCCAAAATGGAAAATTTTTATCAGATAACATTCGTCAAAGTTGTCATAAAAGTTTATACGAGATCACGAAGCTCTAGACTTGGAATAACGGAGAAGGTTAATTTTTTTTCAACATTAATAGTTATACTTTAGGTTTTGTCTTATCAAATTGGTGAATATTATGAATAGCAGTCTCATCAAACTGATGTAATATATTATATCGATTATCATAACGAATTCAATGGCGTTGATCGTAATATTATATTAAATAGTTAAATATAAAATTACGATCAACGATTCACCTCTTTTCTATTTAAATTTTTCAAAAATAGGTGTAATATTAAGTCCTTTATGCAATAAAAAAAATACTAAAATTAAATTCAGGGTAATATGCGATCGAAATATTTCGTGTTGCCCTTTTCGTTGAACACAGTAGCCCACTGTATATCTTTAGGTCGATATATCCACAGAACACTAGACGAACCTTCAGTATCATTAAATATTTTAAATCAAAATATAGTCTGTGTATTCTTAAAACTTAAAAACCAGAATTTTAATTAATTAATTTTTAAAGAAAAAACACGGAATTTTGGCTCTCATAATGTACCTACCTACATTATTTGAATTAGGTAGATAGTTAGCTACTTCGTTTAGTGTACATATGCGAATAACATCGATTATTTTAATTCTATATTTTTTCGAATTTTTCTGGCACAGACACAAGTACACAACATTGTGATTTCCTAGATCGTATTACACAGAGTGCTTATACAAGCATGTTCACCCCCATTTTTCATTCAATAATTAATCAATTTAATTTTTTAAGTTCCTATACGTTTAAATGACCTTACTTTCGAATAGATATTATGTTAATATTTCTGTTAAACGATTTGTTATTGTGCCGTCCACTCGCCTTATCATGGACCGACAGCCTACACTCCTCACCACTGTCGCCAGCACCACCTGCAGCCGCCCTTGGCTCGCCAGGTCACTCGTTCGGCGTGTAGCAGCCTACACGTGGCCCGTCAAACAATGCTCTCACCCCTAAAATAAAGTCTCTTCTCCGATCCACTGCAGTATAGTGTACAGTCCCCTCCGCGACCCATCGAACCGACTTCATGGTCAATTACCGCATCACCTCCGTTCATCACCTCCACATCATCGTCTGCACGACCAGTCACCACATCGTCTTCGAGGTCATTCGCCTTTGAGGCCAATTTCCACAACATCTCCGTAGCCAATCGCTGAATAGTCTCAGTGGCCGGTCCTTTTCCACCAGTGGACGGACCGCAGCAAGAACCACCACAACCTAGGCGGCCACAGAGAGCCGTCTTCACACTACTTCATACATCGTGTGCGAAGGGTTTGATCGCGTGGTTCTAAGACAGCGATGGGTCGGCCGATGACAAGGCTCTTCAGTTCGAGATCGACACCGCTTCTGCTGGGAAAATGGCGAATCCATAATGAGGGTATATATAATATCATTCAGGGTACCTATGGCCGATAGACTGGGTGGCACGATGCAGCTTATCAAAAGTCAAAACCACATTAAATCGTATGTGTCGCGAGTAACTTGAATTACAAACGAGTAGGTCTGGTATCGCTGCCACGTCAATTGTTGCGTGAAAATACGGAAAACCGGAGCCTTATCATGGTGATTAGTTATACGTTCGATAGTCGGTCTGAAAGTTGTTAAATAATTATTATTCATTATGATATGATAGTTTATACCTACGTAACGTTTTTTGAAAATATAAGAGATATAATTTAACTAACCTAACCGATATAGTTGTATGTTTTTCACAATATTTTTAAGTTGCTTTACACAACTGTGATAATATTATGCATGAACGACTGTGATGCAGTGCGGATAGCAACAAAAATTATTTATTAAATAGTGATAATGGCGATTCGTTATGCGAATCGCATAACGTTTCACGTATGTCAACCTGTATGTGTATAGAAACCGTGTTCTAAGTAGGCACTTTTTTTTTGTAAATATAGGTACCTATCCAACCAACGGCTTAAGTTAGACACACTATAATATTATGTAACACGAAATTAACCTAAAATAATACGCCTTACTCCCGTACTCTCTAACAAATGACACCCTCTAATGACACCCTCTAATATAAATTAGAGAGGCACTGTTAACTCGTGAGATACGCGCTTGTCGATTCTACGTTCGTTCCTTCTGAGCTGGATTGACTCAAAGATTAGGTACATATACCGTGACATTATTCAGTTTAATGAAACCTCATCATTGGCACATATGTTTAAATATAAGTTATATAACTTATTTAATAAGTTGAGTACCTATACATAATATCCCGGAGCTGTTCTTATAAAATGTAAGAACGTACAATGACTGAAATAATATTCAAACGCGGGTTTCAGGTCGGAAACACTTTTATTCAGGAGTAAAACAAACATAAAACAAATCACTAGATCATAAACACTTAGCCCGTACTACGGCTGTTGCTCCTCGCGTACAATATCATCGTATACCTTCTCGCTGAATCACTCAGCGACATCATCATATAGGCTATATTAATATAATTAACTGCTTAAAATATTCCCACCGATTCTACAATATAATATATAATGAATAATATTATATTGACAACTGTCCATCATCGTACGACGCTATAATATCAAACCGTCCAGATGGGCGATGACAAGTACCTATAATTTTTTTAATAACTAAAACAAAAATATTTTGTAATATTTACAAAAGCATTTCGAATACTTTTATAATATTTTAAATACTTTATTAGGAGTAATTTTTGTTATGAATAATTCGAGCATTTATTCCAAATAATTGTTTTAATTATTTTACCCAAGTCTGTCTACTTGAACGTAAGCGTAAATCTGCAATTCTGAAAGAGTGTGCTTGAGTTTCTGTTTACGTAAGTAGGTACCAATTTATTTTATTAATTTTCAACATTATATTCGCGTCAGAGTAGGTATTACAGATAACATTAAATTATGAAAATAAAAGTTAAAACAGTAATAATTTCATAATGTATTATTTTCTGATTTATATTTTGTAAACACCAAGTAGATGAAAGAGTATAGCAGAAAACGGTAAAGGTTTAACACATGCCATGTGTCCCATGGACCATGGTACATATTGGAAATAAATAGAAGCCTTGAAATATTAAAATATTATATGGGTATTATAATAATATGCGTAAATTTAAAATGTAAATTGTATCTGAAAAGCAGTAGTGTAAACAATATTTAAATATATTAGTTATGGTTCATCACAAATATATCGACATGAATAATTCCAACAGTTTTTTTAATTAGGTGCTTATATAAAATGTCGACATGAAAATGCGGTATGGATACAATATGAACTAAAATCAAATTAAACTCAGTAATGTAAACGTGACTAGACAATCAATATGATGGACAATAATCCTATACAAAAAAATTGTATTATTGTAATCTTCTAATTATATAAAAATCTCGTGTCACGGTGTTTGTGGTCGCATTCCTCCGAAACGGGTCGACTGATTTGAATGAAATTTTTGAAGTATAATAATTGGTAGGTATGAAAATAGGTCGTTAAGTATTTTTCGCCCTCCTAGATCTAACCCGGGTAGGTCCTCGAACGGGGATTTTTAGATTTAAGGTAGAAATGTTTGTTTATAAATGGTTGCTATATTGGTAATAGGAGAAATATTTAGTAATTTAGTAGAAATTAGTATTTATTATATTTTGGTTGCCATTAGTTAATCGGACGGATCAGGTGCAAGCATGCATCAAATAAAATTTTCACACATTGCCTACTTGATATGTATCACACAATTCACACATTATCCGCGATCCGACGTAGTCGGATTCCCTACCAGGGAGGCTTATACCCAAAAGAAGTTGAACAATCACAATTCTTTTAAAAGTTGTAATTTTTTACGAGCAAAGAATTGCGCGGGATAAGTTAGTAATATGTATAATGTATACTGTACATATAATATAATTAGGTATTAATTTCCAATAGTAAGTTGCATTCGTTTTAAAATCTACTAAACCTCCTTATATCCTGCAGGATCCAATAAGTGTACCTAATTAGATATATTATCATAGAATAATAACTTGCGTGATGTATTTGTTTGATTTATTTATGGAAAAAACAGAATATATTATATGCCTAAGAAAATATCTATGTAAAATGAATACAATATAAACTTGATGAACTAAAAGAAAATTGTATTTAGTTTTTTGGTTAGCGTGGTTTTATATATAATATAATATAATACTCGATGATTATTATTTGTTTTATGGATATTACGTAAAGAATGAATATTAAATACTGTAAACTTTAAATAGGAACTTACTAATTCTGATAAGCTCAACGAACCAGAAGTGCTTAAATTTCAATCGCGGTAAATACTATGTTATAATATAGTAACATGAGCAATGTATATATATATATATATATTATATAATATAGTTATATAAAGAGGCTTTCAGAAACTTCAAATGCAAATTATATACTGACACATAAAGTGTAATCACCCGCTTTTAATTTAAAAGTATAAAATATAATAAACATGGTAGGTATTCATTTATAGAAGTATATTAAATTAAAAGTTTATAATTTTGTTAAGTGTTATATATGTATTTTAGTATAAAAATAAGGATAAATTAGTATTGTGTTTTATTTAGATATGTTTCATGCAATATTATAAATAATTATTAACGTAGAATAAGAAAACAGTATCTATTTAATAGAATTCTAAACTTCTTAAATTAATACGCAAAAAAAAATTATTATAAAATTGGAATAAAATAACACTTTTGACTTAAGTCAAAACAATAGGTAACACTTACTTCTGTTAGTGATTTTTAGTAATATTGAAGCTTTTATTTAACGACAATTATATTAACAAAATATCTTGTTTTAATTTTCAGGTTGCTTATTTAACCGTAATGTTTGTTCTCAACGCGAATTGTGCTTTGATGGTAAGATGACCAATTATTTATAACTTTATCAAAAGTTAATATTAGTTTTAGTAGTATAATTGAATTAAATTAATAAGTAATAACAATAACATATTTATTTTATCATAGATCATGCATTTGGCAAATGCATTCCAAAATATGATAATGGAGCCGGAGAATACACGTAAGATAATAATATTCATATACTAGATTTACTACCAAACCATAACTCGTAAATATCTCAATGCCCACTTCCACCGAAATAATTGGTTTCGATTTATCACGTGTTTACATAATACAATATCTATTAATAATTGAAAAGTAGCATTCCTTCTCCAGTCTCTACTAAAATATTTCCAACTTTCAATATAGTTTTTGCGTAGGTACCTACCTATCACATAAATGCAGCTAATATTAATGTAAAATAACTCTTACATTAAATAATAAATAATAATTTGATAAGTAACCAAATATTTTTATTTTAGGTACAAATTAATAATGAATAACCTTATGATTCTACGGGAAGATATGAAATTCCTCTACTACAATGGTTATAGTTGGCCGCATCCTTTTACACAATGCGTACTTCAACATCGATTGAAATTGATAAGATATAGTTTACCACCAGTTGACAATTCGATTTGTAATCAATACTTAAGAGTAAATGACGGTAGACAAGTAAGTCGCTTACATAACATTCGATTTAACGGATTTATTTTATTGTATTAATTTTACTATTCCAGAATGATGGGGGAGATTTTGCGGACTTCTACAAACAACCTGATGTGTATGTGGGTGCTGAAGATATTGGTCAAGATCGTGAATACTATCCCGATATAGGTATTTAAAGTTAAACATTATGAAACTTGTCAGGTTAATGATGATGTTTTATTTAGATTATGAATATCGTCGAAATATTATTAACCGAAATAGACTTCAAGGAACTCCTTTGTATTTACCGTGGATGCCAGGCAATATATTATTACTGGTTACACTTGTGAAACAATATATTATATAATGAAATGCATTACATTTATAGGCTCTAAACAACAACAATACGAAGAAGATCCAAGTGCGTTAGTTTATGGCCAACCAAGATTCCGCCCGGATTACAACACGCCGGAAGGATTTAGAGCAGGCGAAGAAATGAAGGATAAGATGGACGACGAGTGGAAAAAATTGAGACAAATGGAAATACTATCAAAGGGTATAGACAATTCCAATAAAGCTTATACGGAAGGTGGTTTAGTGTTCTTGCCGAAAAAGGGTAAGCAAACGATAGTAAGCAAACAACTAAAACACATTATAATTTAGGCTGGATATTTATAGGAGCTAATGGCGAGGAGGATGAAGTAATGTTTAGTGATTTTATTAATAATTATGATTCAGAATCGGGTTGGGCAGGATTCAAAAGACCCGAACGATTGGACGTTAAGAAACCAGGACCATTCTTTAAATTAAATAATTTCGTAGTAAGTTAATCAAACCTTGAACAGAAACTGTGGACTAAAATAAATTGCGGTGTTAATAATTTCAGAAAAATGAGGAAGGGAGTGAACCAAAATCATCCGAGGATATAACGAAAACCGTTGGTAAGTTATTTCCAAAGTGATTTTAATAGCTTAGAGAAATTATTTTTTTTTTTATTCTTGCAGATGCAACAACTTTGTTAGGAACAAACCGAAAAACGGATTCAGAGGATATTAAATCAACTAATCCCAAGACATCAACGAAATTAACTCAAGATGATTTCAAAACCATTTATGTAAGCAAAATTACACCAGAAGAAGAAAAATATGGACAGAAAAAAGAAAAGACTAAGGATAAAATGGATGATACGGATGATGATAATTATGAAGTGGTCGATACTTCTTATGTTTGCATCCGACTAAAAGACAAGTGAGTTTATTATTGTTAATCAATATATATTTTATTATTATTATTTATTAATTTTTACAGGATAAGTAATTCAGATAGAGGAGACAAACTACTTAGAACGCTGGCAAATATCATCAACGTTGAATTTAAATCTATGGTGAATGCTCGGTAAGTGGTATATTACATATAAACAATGTTTTCTTAATATAATATAGTGGTTTAATACTTATTATATTATTGTATAATTAATAATCTTAAACAAAAGTTAATAATATAAATAACATATGTTAGTAATACCCGAATACCTTTGTTTATTTTTAATTATTTATTTATACTACCTGAATATGACCCAAGGCCAGAACTAGTAGATAGAATAAATGTATGATACTTATGGCGTTTGAGAATTTTTATTTAAATTTTTAATTATTTATTAAGACAGTTATTATTTTCTAACACTTTTTCTATTTCAAAATTATTATTTTTTTTCAGTTTTGACGAATCTGAGATTACATTCCAGATACTCCCAAGCGCTGGAATTAATGTTACGGAATTGGTGAAAAAAATAGAAACAATGAAGAACAAATTCGCAAAGAAAACGGGTTATACCATTGACTTTGTGAGCATTGGAGATAAGGTAAATATACCTATATGACAGCGTTGTATTAAATGTAGAAACCTAATTTAAATAATATAAATTTAGGCCAAGACACCATCAGTGATGATGAGTTCAACATACGAAGACAGTAAAAATTTCGAATGGATTTTCATGTCCGTCGCAGCTGTGTGCGCTGTAGTAGCCTCAGCTGCGGCGTTACTAATAATTAGAAGACATTCAAGATATAAAAACAAATTTGAAGGGTTGATTGGTAGTAGTGCGGAAGTCAGTAAAGATTATCAGGTAAATATTTTATCGAGACATAATGATATTTACATAACTCGTATGATTACTGTACCTAATACCCACCTACATTTGTTTGTATTTTTTTTTTTACCTAGGAATTATGCCGAGCACGAATGTCGAATAAGAAAGAAGAACCTAATGCCGCGTCCCAGAGAATAGCAAGCTTGTCAAAAGATCCAGACAACAGTCCTTCTTCAAGGTCAAGCACGTCTTCGTGGTATTTTTTTGTCATAATTATAAGCACAAGATGTATGCTTAGGCGTGCGTGCGGGTGTAGCAGACGGGGTTAAAATATCATACCCATATGATACTCATATATTTTCTTGTTATTTTAATGGTTGCATCCAAAAACCACACACTGATCTATAAATAATAAATTTTACAATTTTAAGCAATTATAAATTCATTATAAAGTGTGAGGTTATATCCTACTAAATATAATATGCAGTTTAACCTTACTAAGTAGGTACACGGTTTTTAGATTCAACGACTACAACATTTAAATATAGGTATGACAGGTATAGTTTAAGTTAGGTAGTTTAAATTAAATATAATGGATAAGTAATAGAAAGGAATATTTCAATATGGTAGTTTCTGGTTGGATTATAGCTGGTACCTAGTATTTTATTCAGTACATATTTTTACTAAATTTTAAAATGGCAAAAAGGACAAAAACTTATTCACATTTTACAAATATTCTAAAAATTTATGAAAGATTGAATCAACAAAATAAAAACATTTATCCGGTCATCAATTAAATCGATCAGTTACAACAAGTTAGGCCGTTTATTTTTTGATGCTACATTTGCGATTGGTGCCGAATTCCACAAGTTGCACGCCTAAATGTATATACATACACGCGAACAAATTATTTCAACTTATGATGATATTCACTTTTAAGGGGAGAGGAACCGGTCTTATCGAACATGGATATATCTACCGGACACATGGTTTTGGTAATAACTTTGAAACGTATTTGTCCTCTGAACTCGACATACTGTTATAATGGTGAGTTATGTATTCTAGGCGTATATGGAAGATCATCTGAACAACAAGAACCGATTGGACAGCGAATGGGCAGCGCTATGCGCGTACGAGGCGGAACCTTGTGCGGTGAACGTCGCAAGAAAGGTGAGTAAAATTATAAATCAGCCAATGACCACATTTATCACGATATATAACGGCAAATAGGCAAAGGTGGACAAGTCAATGAAAAAAATTAACTTGACTCGGTGAACTTAGTTATTAGTAATCAGTTACCTAACAAATAATGATAAATATTTAACTCTGTTACGGAACATTTATCACAAGTACACAGTTAAAACGGGCCTTCTCAGGACCAACAAATAACATGGACAAATAACGACCAATCATCACAGGCCATTATTAAGAAAACACTAAATACAACAACCGAAATACAAATTGCAATGACGGGGGTGATATCAGCGTATAGGGGAGGAAAATACCTATCCAGAGATATTACGAAATTCACCGAAAGAGGATAACACTGCGACCAACATAAGACAGAAGATACGAGACAGTCTGAAGGAGAGGAAAGGAGGAAAAGGACGACGAAGACAAAAAGTAAGAAGGTCAAGGGTGGGATCATCGGATAGGGGATAAAGATGCCCATTCATAGACACCACCCACTACCTAACCGGAACAAGGAGAGAGAAGTTATCCCCGGAAACGTAGACGCAACCAGACGCCGGCCAAACCGAATACACAAACCATTTACTAGTCGGTACGGTAATGTGTTTATATACTGGCGTTCCGCTACCGACAAAACAACAAGTAGTGACGTTCAGCTGAATGAGCAACACGTTAAGACATAATTTATTCATAAGTACCAGATTTACTACTCCCCCCCACCGACTACGAGGCAAGTGAACCCGAGGGTCGCCTCTGTGAATCGTGCACGATCGTTTCACCGCTAGTAATAATGATAAAAGCAAAGAAAAACGTTCCACCCCACGGTTCCGACCCAAATCTTCTTCCTCCTCAAAAGGTTACAATCAAACGACCAACTTTATCGGCTTCTCTACTTCAATCGTCAACGAAAAAACAAAAACAACAAGATAATTAATTTCTTTCTTCATCAGAATCCAAATCAATATCGTCCATTTCAGAAGCAACCTTAACAGACCAAATATCAAGTCAACCTGATTTAGACTCGCCTTCACTCTCCATTTTTAAACCTACATCAGAATCACTGCCAACTACCATCCGTTCTTCCTCTCCGGAAAAACCAAACTCCAGTCACTCATTATCAGATTCTCTTACTTCTACTTCCGACGATCTAGAAACAAAATCCTCACCATCAAGCACACCTGTAACTGCGGCCCCACCACGCCTACGTGTTCCTCCAATAATCATGAAATCCACTGACTACCGGCAAATTGCACCAAAACTATTCGCGATCGATAGTATAGATCCAAACTCCATCACGGCTAAAGCTGCAGCAGAAGGAAAAATCCATATAAATACTAAAACTCCACAAAACTTCCGAGCAATACAACCCTTCCTACAAACTCAAGACATTCCATTCCACACCTTCGACCTACCCGCTGATCGTATCCTTAAAGTTGTACTAAAGGGCATTCCCACAGATATATCCGAAGAAGAACTGAAAAACGAACTCACAAATCGAGGTTTCAACATCAAAATGGTCAAACGCTTCAGTTCAGCCACGAAACCAATGTCAATATGTATGGTAATACTAACCAAAGACCTCAAATCAACTGAGAACTTCGATCTCTCAAACCTATTTTACATAAGCATAACAGTTGAATCCTTCAAGAAATCCGGACCCGCACAATGTTTTGCATGCCAACGCTTTGGCCATGGATCACAAAACTGTGGTCATCCCTCACGCTGCGTCAAATGCTCCGGTAACCACACTGCCAAAGACAGCGAGAAACCCAAAACCAAAGACCCAACCTGTTGCAACTGTGGTGGCAACCACACAGCAAACTACCGCGAATGCCCCTACTATCTCCACATAGCAAACATCTCAAAAAACTCAACAAATGTCACATCAGCATCCTCCAACAAAGTCCCGCATCAATTTCGACTCAACCACAAATATCATCATCAACAACTACTACAAGCTTCGCTCAAATCACAAAACATCTCCTACACTCCCACCTGCCACTGGACAAAGCAAGTTCAACATATCTGACATTATTCAAATACTAACAAATCTCCTAGCAGTATTAGCCTCGGAAAATGACCCAAAAATAATTATAACAAAAACTCTAAACTCCTTCATTTCCCTTCTGTCTAATAATCATGGACAATAAAAACTTAAAAATTGCATACTGGAACGCCAATGGCATAACAAATAAAATCCACGAACTACAGGCATTTATTCTTCAACACAAAATTGACATTATACTACTAAGCGAAACTCATTTATCTCCAGCAAAAAAACTAAAAATCACAAATTTCCACACTTACAGAAACGACCTGCCGCCCAGGCGTGGATCACCTGCTCAAGGCGGAACTGCTATTTTAATCCACCGCCGCATAACCCATCAAAAAGAAAACATCAATACAAATCTACAATCAACAAGCGTAAGAATAAAAATGGAGAACAGAGAAACAATAATAACTGCAGTCTACAAACCCCCAAACTCTGCATTAGAGCCAAACGATCTGAACCTATTAACAAATCATAACGACTGGTTAATCGCGGCCGGTGACTTTAACTCAAAACACCCCATGTGGCACAGCTACTCAACAAACAGAGCAGGCCGTACACTCTTCGAACACGCGCATCTAAACGACTACTCGATAGTAGCCCCAGACACACCCACATATTTCCCGTCAAACACGAGATACCGACCAGACGCGCTAGACATCGCCATAGTGAGAACCCCACTTCAAATTCGAATCACAAACCTTGCCGGATTATCATCTGAACACAATCCAATAACAATGGAATTATCCAGCTCGGCAATAACCACACCATCACCAAACTCTGGCCGTTACATTAACTGGAGAAAATTCACAAATGATCTAAATCAAGATCTTTCAGACACTTCCCAAAATCTAAATACCACAGCTTAATTGAGGAAACCATCAGCAAACTTACAAACACTGTAACGAACATGTCGTCATCAACAATGATGACATTAATATCGATATATTATAAGATTCTATGTTGTAGAAATAATAATACATACATTAATAGTTAATAACAGTTACATATTTATATATATATATACGTTGAGTACTTTGCTTTACATAAGGTAACCCTGATCCCTAGTAATAATACCCCACACCTGACACCACAGAACGACACCGAGAGGATGCGAGCCCCAGGTGAAGAGGAGACGTTACAGTTGGTGGAGACGCCGGGCAACCCGCATCGGATATCAGCATAATATATATTTCATACATATATACACATTTTCCATAACTAACACTCAGCATATTAGCCGTGCTAAACGTAGGGAGTAATGTACGATGTCGATGACGACATGTTTGTTACAACACAATAAATAGTACAATTAAAAAATGCAAGTTTAAACCAACAAGACACAAATCTCAAAACCAACTACCTGAAGAAATCCTCAAAGAGATAAGAGAGAAAAACAAAAGAAGAAGGCTATGGCAAAAAACCCGAGACCCCCAAGTTAAAAGACTTCTAAACTCAAAAGTCAAAATCATAAGAAGCATCCTAGTAACTCACAAAACTGACCAATGGGGCACATTCGTAGACTCACTGAACACAAAATATGGTTCCATTTACAAACTAAACAAGCGCCTGCTAAACAAACAACCAGCAACACACCCACTCATCGGTCCTCGCGGACTTGTCTACTCGGCCAACGAGAAATCGGAACTAATAGCTCGCTCGAAGTAACTCGCTCGAAAAGCAATTCACGCTAAATACAGGACCAGAAATCGAAGAAATAACTAAAGTAGCAAACGAAATTCTAAACACAACCATTACATGTTCGAACCTCTTCACATCACCTGAAACAGTACAAAAGATAATCAGTAGGCGCCCAAGGAAAAAAGCGCCGGGTGAGGACCAAATTAACAACATGACACTCAGATTTCTCCCATTAAACAAAATTTTAACACTAACGCGAATAATTAACAGCTGTCTAAGGAAAAGCTATTTTCCAACAAAATGGAAAAATGCTATCAACATCTCGATCCCCAAACCCGGATAAGGCCATAAAAAGCCAGAGAACTATAGACCGATTGCTCTTCTATCATCAATATCTAAAGTATACGAAAAAGTAATCCTAGAAAAACTCCGAAGTGAATGTGCCGGGAAAATCAGAAATGAACAATTTGCTTTCCACCAGGGACACTCGACTACAAATCAACTAATCAAACTGATGGACGATTTTAGTACAAATACAAATAACAAAGAACAAACAGCAGCAATAGACGTGGAAAAAGCTTTTGATCGCATATGGTACGCAGGGTTGATATTCAAAACGTCAAAATTGCAAATACCGATAGGACTTATAAAGTTAATCAAATCGTTCTTAACAAAAAGAACCTTCTCAGTAAAAATCGAGGACAAAACATCAACCACCAGGAAGATTGAAGCTGGCGTACCACAGGGTTCCTGCCTGTCACCAACCCTTTTCATTTTATACACGAACGACATACCCCTCACAAAGGACAAGTTTCTCTCTTCGCAGATAACACGATGTTTCATACAAAAAACAAAAACGCAAAACGTGCAGCCATCCAGCTATAGAAACAAACAGATTTAGCTACAGAATGGTTCAGTAAATGGCGTTTAAAAATAAATCCTTCGAAAACTACTGTGGTTATTTTTGGCCGAACCAAACTATCAAGGATACTGAAAATAAACATCGATGGGATAACAATTGGATGGACAAGCAAAACGAAGTACTTAGGCATCACCATCAGCCGCCGGCCAAGACTAAGAGGACCTAGTATGCGGGACCACATCTCAAACATAAAACAGCGTGGCACGCAAACAAGAGGTATGCTATACCCGGTAATCAACAGAAGTAGCCATATACCACTAAATACCAGCCTAACAATTTTTAAAAATGTATATTATACCCATTATCACTTACGAAGGCGCAGCATGGGCTCCATTCGTCACCAGATCGCAATGGAGACAACTCGAGGCAATCCAAACAGTAGTCATACGGATTGTAACGGGCATGCCACAATACCTTAGAAACAACGTTCTACTCAAACAAACTAATTCAATCACAATCGAACAAACCATCAAACAATAATCGAGAACAATATTTTACTCCAATCAACAATCCATATTCAAACTTTAGGCCGTTCTAAAACAGACCAGATTATATCAAAAGCCCCTAGACCCTTGACCCTTCTCATGGGCATATGAAGATCAACCCATATTAAATCATTAACTCCTTCAAAAACTTCCATCTACTAGAATAGGCCCCGTGCCTGGTAAAGTTAATAGGCCCCAGGCCACCCCGACAAAGCAAAGAATAAAACCGACAAAACAAACTTCTTCCACTTCCACATCAACTCTCAAGACTTCAATCTAACTATACAACAGACTGAATTGAATTTTGAGAAGGAAGACTTACGAAAACACCAGCCGCCGCGACGATCTTATAAGCGATCCTGTTCAGCCAATCGGAGGTCCGGAATCGCCACCGCAGCAGAAAATCAACACGCCGCCGCTACGGTTACATGCACCGTCCGCGACGTGCAACTGACAGCGCCCATCGGCCTTAAGCCGTCTACGACGAATCTACACTACCAGCCGCCGCGATCACTCGTGACGGTGAATTGCCTATACATCACACATCGCACGACGTTTTCTCCCGGGCCACACCTCTCAGGGCTAATCGGTTACTAAATAATATTATTTAGCGAACGTCCTCGAAGTGTATCACGGTCGACAGTGCACGGCAACCCACGTACCCTCTCGGTGCGACGTCAAACGGTCCTTCGATCTACGGACGGCCCCGAACTCAACGTTCGACCGACGACGACGACGACGACGACGAAGCCAGACCTTAGAGTAAAGAAATCACCGATGACCAAGGATCCAGGAAGCCCACACGCTACCTGCCGGCCACCCGACGGGACGGATCCAGAGGAACGATTCCAACGCCCGCGGGTGAAACCACGGATACGACGACCTGACCAACACTCAACTGTAACTCGTTGCCACCAAAATTGCACTTTTCAGAGCTCCCAAAGCATTAAGGCACTTACTCAAGTTGACCTTCCCGGATTCGACTCGTCACCGGAGTACCACTTAATTAAGCTTGTACCGGTGGCGGTCAATCCCCAGACCCGTAACTGTACGCAACGCATGATCTGCCCGATACATTGTAATTAGAGTCCGACTTCGGCCCGACAAACTCCAAGCATCACCGATTGTTCCGACTCACTTTTTCCAAGTCTGGTGGGAACAAGCCGACGCTTTACTCACCCCTTATATTATATGTATATATGTATATACTATATTTTATACCAAAATATAGGAACATAATTACTTACAAAATACGTAGGTACGTTCTAATTATTAACTTAAAATATAACTCAAAAGTTTCAGTAGGTATCTCCCCACAGGAACCAAATTGATTGTGCACTGTGCAAGTGTGGAACATTGAAATTGTATAAAATATTAATTTTTAACTACTATAAACCATACCTATACCTATTTAACGCCCATAATTATTACAACGAGCTGTTTTTAAACACAGAGTGGATTTTTTAAATTATCGTCATAATTTTTTTTTTTTCATGCCTCCTCGTCGTTATAGCCGGACAACGCCAAGAAGAATCGTTACATCAACGCACTGCCATACGATCACGCCAGAGTCGTGATCAACGAGTACGCCAACATGAATAACTCGGACTACATAAACGCATCAACAATAGTACGTCCGATCGGTGTATACTCCGTATACCTAATACCATAGACCAACAAATAAATGGACTGTTGCCTAGTACCAAATAAGAAATAACAAATCGGGATCAAGGTGTTGGCGCTAGGGCTATCCTTGGTGCCTACTGGTGGTCATTATGTTCCAATCATACGTAGACATAATATACGAAAATAATATTGGGATACAACATACGTCCCCCCCATTTTTAATCATATTTAAGTTTTAAATATTAATTATTAGTCCTTGTGCTGCTGATACAATTTTAGTACAAAAATATTTTAGCATACAATTCCTATCATATGTTCATTGTTTAACCATGTAACCTGTATGGCAGTCCAAAGCATAGTCCATATGTTAATTATTTATCTATGGTATATAGGTATATACAGTATAGGCACTAGTTTTCAATAATATGTTGTATGAGTATTACCAAACATCCAGTGGCGTACCTACATGGACATTTCCAATGGGGAGGGGGTGGGAGTTATGTTAAAATATCCATGTATGGTGTATGTTTTAAAAACCGGGGGGGAGGGGGGGTAAACACCATCTCCCCCGCCGGGTGTACGACACTGCACATAGGCGTCCATACAACGGTTGTCGACGGATTTTCATGCGATTAATATTTCTTTTTCACTGTGTACATTTTGTGCAGACTGACCACGATCCGCGTAACCCGGCGTACATTGCAACACAAGGACCGTTAGCCGAGACGTCGGCGGACTTTTGGCAAATGGTGTGGGAACAAGGGTGCGTGGTGATCGTCATGTTGACCAGACTGGTTGAGAACGACGTGGTGTTGTGTCACCGTTACTGGCCGGAAGAAGGATCGGAACTCTATCACATATACGAGGTAAACTTTAGGATTATATATAGGACATTGGCAGATATAAACCCTTAGGTTTAGGTAGGTACCTACTAATATGTAAGTATATCTAAGTAGTACTTTAATAAATTCACACATTTACCTGTTATAGTCAGTTTGAAATAGAATCAATACACATATTTTATAAAAAAAAAAAAAGGTAACCAAGTATGTAGCTACTTAATATTGGTGTCCGTTTTTTCGTTTTTATTTTTAGGTGCATTTGGTGAGCGAACACATATGGTGCGACGATTACTTGGTAAGGAGCTTTTATTTGAAGAATTTGAAAACCGGAGAGACCAGGACCGTTACTCAGTTCCACTTCTTGACATGGCCAGACGGAGGGGTACCGAACACCACCAAAGCTCTTTTGGAGTTCCGCAGGTAATTTACGTGGGTAGTTCGATGGTAAAGTGTATAGGAACGCTGCCAGTAAGTTCATATGTGCCGTGTAAACGGGTGCACTGTGCTAGAGAACCCATTGACATTTGTTCGGGGTACTGAGCCCCATAAAAATTGTGATAAAATTATTTTAATGATTAGTATTTACCTAATGTTCTGAAAAAAATAATACGAACAGTTTTTTTATTTAACGATTAAATGAAGTAGGTAAATCGATAGATAATCGATCCATATTATAGTTGGAACAACAAACAATTCATATAGATATAATGCATTTATCATTTATCCGAATGTTTTCGTACTGTCGATGATAATTTAGACGTAGAAAACGAATAACTATCTGAACATGCTGATCTGTTTTTAGGAGTTTTTAATACAGGATTAATTAATTATCTAGCTGTTTACCTTGATTTATAATGTTTTAACTAAATTTAAACTAAGGATCAATAACACATTAACACTATAATACAAACTGTCATAGTGTTATGGTCAGTTCTATGATGGTACTGCAAATGTAAGCGACCATTATCGCTATTATTAAGAATGAATAGTCAAAGCCTTTACGCACTATTTTTTAATGGGGATTTACCTAGAGCTCCCAATGACTTATTGAAATATTTATGCCTATGCGGTTGGAAAATTCTGCGTTTAGAATGTTGCATAGATTAATACAAAAACTTGAAAACCGTTGAAATACAACGTATGCTACGACTGTTAACTGGCGTTAAGTTACTCAACACATTTATCGCAAGCGCATTACAAAAGTTTTTTTTTCAGGAAAGTAAACAAGTCGTTCCGTGGCAGATCTTGTCCTATTGTCGTGCATTGCAGGTAAGTCCAGATTATATTTGGGTAAATATTTTATATTTCTCATGCAATCTGAATGTAAATGGAACAATATTGTGTACTTATACCTAACCTATTTTATCATAATACGCAGCGATGGTGTTAGTCGTACTGGTTCGTATTGCCTATTGGACATGGTGCTTAATCGTATGGCGAAAGGAGCTAAGGAGATCGATATAGCTGCTACCCTGGAGCACATCCGGGATCAGCGTTCAGGTGCGGTGGCGACTAAGGCGCAATTCCAAATGGTTCTGGCCGCCGTGGCCGAAGAAGTGCAAGCCATACTGAAAGCTTTGCCCCAGCAACAGACACCTCAACCTTTACCTCCGCCTCCACCACCAGCCCAACATTGAATTTCTTTTATCCTGTTACACATACACGATTTAAGCTCTACCCTTTGCTAGTGTTTCCTAAACTATAGGCTCAAAAAATCTTTTTTTGATCTCATCGACTATCTTCTAGACCTCATCATAATAAAACATTTATTCGGATGCTTGAAACTCCAGCATAATATTATATAAACTTAACGCCTTTCGTTTTCCTATTCAAGTGTTGATTTATGTTATAATATTATATATTTTACCGGTCAATTGTTACCAATACAAAACATAACCATAAAACAGGTTGATTATTATGTATTTTTTTATTATATAATTTCAAATGTTTTTTTATTTGTTTTTATTTTAAATATACATTTGTTTATTTCCTCTTCAAAAGTTATGAACTATTAAGTTAAATTTCCAATTTTATTTAATAACCACACAGACATTTTAACATTCGTATAATATTTAGTCATATACAATTATAATCAAATTACCTATTATTACTTATTAGAGATCATATAATAATAGTTTTCAATTTTTGAAATTAAATTTATTATATTAACAGACATACATACAACATATTATACCTACATTACATAAACTATATAATAATTTTGTGTTAAAAAATATATAATATATACTTATAAATTATAATAAACAATTATTAATATTAATAGCTATAGAGAAGTATTTAAATTATATTTATGCAAAATATTATACCTGTCTAATGTGAAATCTAAAACATCCGAATAAAATCTGAACTGTTCCCTAATGATTAAACAGTAGTTTAATTTATTTGTTCATTTATTCATCCAGGAATTGTTAAGCCTCAGCACCTTGTGTTTTCATTGATTACGTAATATATATTTTACTCGCTAAATTAATACCTAATAATTAATAGCTGAATAAATCTATAGTAATGTAACCAGTCAAAGGTTAGCACTCATTTAGTCATCATTGGCACTCTAGATGTATTTAAATTTAGTTTAATGTAATTACATAATACATTAGATTGGCCTAAAATAATTTTAAACAATATTATGGTCAACAATATCCCAAAAATAATTAGGAATGCGGATTAAGTTAAACTATGAATTAAAATAAATGTTTATTGAACAATTTTAAAAATTGCAATATATTATATTATAATATGCTAGGTATTGTAATATGTAGGTACCTAGATTGGTATAGTGTGGTCACCACTATAGCAAGATAACACGCCAATTCTGGTCATCCTCGCGTATAACCCTGTCATAGAGACCGGTTCCTCTAGGCAGGGTGTTACGTAGGGATGCACAGAAGAACCAAACGCAGGTGTATCGTGTATGTGTTCTCTCGCTAGACAGAGTACAGTTTGGTATCATATGTACCAAAAGTTGTATTTAAAGCGTAAAACACAAAATCATAAATAACTAGTTTAGATTATATTTTAAATGCTTGATTCTTATACATTTACATATCATCAAAATCAATTGATTACGCTTGTCTCATTATTTTACAAAAATGTATGATAACTGATAGGTCATTAGAAATATATTGCACATTTAATGCAAAACAAGAATAAAACCAATCCATTAATTCATTCATTTCAAGTTAAAAAAGTTTTTTAGTTCTTTAAACATCAAACAATTCTAAGAACTACATGTGATAGATGATTTTCAAACAAATTGTCAAAAAAAAAAAAGTATAATTAAAAATATGTATAACAATCTAACAGCACTATAATCTTTTAAAGCAGTTGGTTATTCTAAATATTATATTATTTACATCATACAAACAAGATTTTAACAAAATATATTTTCCACAACTTACAACTAATAGTTTCTATTGTTTCTAATACTTATAATAATTATCAGGCACATATGGAGGTAGTGGATTAGTTTTATAATTGTACTGATAAACAATAAAATATGGCAAATTAAAGTTATATTATTAAAATATTTTTTTTAGAAATATTTCATTGAAAAAACCGAACTTAAAAATGTATTTTATTAATCTCTTGTTTTTATTTTTATTATTTCATTTTAACCTGAAACATTATTCTTAAGCTAATAAAGTTATTATTTTGTGTAGTTTCACCCTTTTCAAATAAAGATTAAAATATAATCTTATTCCATGTATATTATTATTAAAAAAAAAAAAATAAGTCCAATTCTGAAATATAAGCTCTAAAAATGTATGAATTATGAATCATGTTTGTATAAATCATCTTTGTTTAAGTTTGATTGGTGAACATTGTTTAAAGAACGACAGGCTAAAAATAAAGATTTATTTGATATTAGACTGTTGTTCCAAGTTGAAACAAACTTCTGAATGCCAACTTTAAAATACTCTGGATCAATCACAAATTGTTCTTTTATCTTATTATGAATAGATTGAAATTCAGATAAAATGTTTTCAAATTCTTTTTTTTCAGTATTTAGTTCTTCTATATCATAGTTTAATGTATTTAATATACAAACATCACTATGAGCCGAACCGTTAATGCTTTTTTCATTCAGACATCCACTTAAAAACACTTGATGAATACACGGAGAACATACATTATTTATAGTGCAAGAACATAGTCCAATATACATATCAACAAAAAATTTACCAAAATTATCACTTTCTACCAAGTACAAAGAATGATTTTCATTTATACTACAGTAAGTAAAACCGTTTTGATCTCTGTACATTTCTTTGAAGTTATTTAAAATTATTTGTTGATTATTATTTGGACTATCTGTAGAAAAATTGTTGTAGAATAAGTCAATTTCAGCAATAACAAAATGAAATGTTTGTAAGATTGAAAGTGATTTAGTATGATAGTAAATAAGTTTCCGTTCTGAAATTGTAGAGCATGGATGAGAGGACATGGGTGAACAAAATAAAAAAATGTTTTTATCAATATTTTGCATAAATTGTTTGAAATTTGGATATTTTTCAATAAAAATAGCAAAGTTTGTATCTGAAAAATGGTCAGGAATAAAACTTTCAGAACATACTATTTTTTTTAACTCAACAAAGCAATTTAACTCTTCAATCATATTATTATTTTTTGTATCACTAATAAGCCATTTCCATACACTCAGCAAAAAATGAAATTTAGAAACACATACAGTGGCTTTAGGAAAAACTGTTTGGAATGTATGTACATACACTAAATCTACTACAACAGTTTTGATAGTGCCCCCTAATTTTTCCCACAAACATAAGCCCACTTTTAACAAGCAATCTTTATCATCAGTGGAAATAATTACACCTACAGGAATCATTAAATTTTTATCATTTTTACTAAACATGAACCATGTTTTACATTTATCAAAACTAGTTGAGCACACAAATACTGTATCAGTATTAATTGCTCCCATTAGTGGGGTTCGAACAGCAACCACAATATTACTTTTTATTAATTCAACCGCAGCACTCTTCGTTCCTATACTGGCATTATAATATTTTACAGATTGCATTAATGAATCTACACGTTTAACAAACGGTGATGAAAATTTAGATTTTCTTATGTGCCTGTAGTACAACTCATAGACAAATTCTACATCTGGTTTGATTCCTGAATCCATTAATTTCAAATAATGATTTTTACCTTTATTTTGTATAGTTTCAATTGTATATTTATGCAGTGCACTAGCAGCTGATTTACCATTTTGTAATAAAAGAATTAATTGGTTATAAACATCATATATATCATAGAATAATTTCATTGGTGTGAAACAATTCATGGGATGACAATGACAATGTTTCATTAATACAACAGCTTTTGATTGATGAGGTCTGTAAACAACAAATCTCATGTCTAAAAATGTACTTATAATTTCCATTACAATCACATTTTTTACTTACAATTCATTATTATCTAAAGGTTTAATTATAACTGTTAGACTCGCTTTACAACTAGGTGGGTTCCGCCGAATACTATTAGAGTGAACATTCCAATAGTCAATGTTTTTGCATTTATATACGATCTAAGGTAATAGAAATATTATAAATATACTAGGTACTATTTACACACTAATATGTTATAATGAATGTAGAAGCTGACTTTACTTACTCGATCGTTATTTTTTAAAGAAATAGATGGTACGTTTTCAGTTATATAATTAACTTTTGTAATATGACATAAACTATTCAACCAATCTAAAATTGATTCTTTGTCGGTGTTATTAATCTGAAATTTTGCTTTGAACTGTCCATAACATAAATCTTTGAATGCCAATATTGTATAAGAATAATTAACTGGCAAGCAATCCTAAAGTAAATACACAATTATTTTTGCAAACAATTTTAAAATCAGATCATAAATTATCTTAAATGTATAGAAGTTAAATCAATGTTTAAATCAATGATAGGTATCTAACAGAAGACGCGATAAACTGTCCAGTGGCGTACCTGTAAAACATTTGCGGTAGGATGGTGAATTCTTAAATACCTCAATTTATAAGGTTAAAACTATTAAAAATGCATATGCAAAGCAAAATTAAATTTGAATTATGCCAAAAATACTTCTTGAGTATGAGAAGTTTTGTGGATGGGACGGCAAATGCCCCCCTGTTGCCACCCCTTTAGGTATGCCAATGATAAGTAGGTATAGTTTAAGTACACATGTTTGCTTACTTTTAATGATAAATAAGCGTTGAGCTTTTGAGAAACTCTCTTCTCCAATGGCTTTGAAGTGTCCTTGCTCAAATTAGGTATTGAAATACTGTGTTTTAAATGAATATGTTTAGTCAACATACCTTTACTTTTAAACTTTTTGTGGCATTGTGAACAGTTTAATAAACTTTTCGAATCATCATTACATATTGAAGGAACATTAGATTCATGATCAGTTTTCATATGTTTTAAAATATGTTTTCTTAATGTAAAATTCTGTGAACACAGACTGCACGGATATAAAATATCCATTGTTGAAAATGTTGTCTACCTATTAAAAATAAAATAATACCTGCTTCAAAACTAGTTACAATAGAAATAAATGTATCTTAATTAAATATAATAATATACATACACTTTAAAAATATGCTTAAACTTTAAATAATAGGTATATAATAATGTAAACATTAATTTAAAATCGATAAATACATACATTTTTAAAATTAAAGCAACAAATATAATAATGTTAATCAATAATAGTTTAAAAGTACGTACATACGACTTTAGGCCCAACTTAATAGTTGATAGGTAATATTTAATAACTTGAATGAGTTATTACAATATTTTAGTTTTGATAAAGAATTTTCGAAAAAAAAATTGGGAAATTAAAAAAAGTTAGTCGTTTCTGTAATACTGTGTGATGTGCAATTAATAATTTATTACAAATGTCAGTAATTTTAATTATGTTACCAAAATATTAAATACCTAGTGAACACAATAATATTAAATGATCCGAGATCGTTATTCGTTGTTGTCATAATATTATCACAGATTATAAAACATTTTAATACGATCTATAATATTAGTATCACATTATCACGGTATACCAGGTATAGATAATGGTAGAGATCCTAGATAATAAAGGCTAATAAAATAATTACATAAAAGGCTCAGAACCATAGATATTAAAGATTCTATTATCTTTAATATCTATGCTCAGAACAAAGTAATTATGGTAATGCCAATGGTGTGGTCATGAAGCAAAACTCGTTCGGCCCTCGCGCTCGGCCGCCGCATGAAAAAACGTCCCGAAACGAGTCGCACGGCCACAAGCTGTGCAGCGTATGCTAAAGTGTTGTTACTGTAGTAACTACTCAAGTTTTTTGCGTTTTTGGAAAATATATCCATTATTCTGAACCATGAAAATTGGACATTGGTAGATAATAGGTATTTAATGATATTGATGTCATAAGAAAAAAGTATAGTAGTCAAGTAAAGTAGTAGTTTTTGTATCAAAATGCTTATGGAATTTTTCCTAGATATAATATAAAGTCTGCTATAGTTAAATAATTTTAAAATATATCTCATCATAAGGAAATAATAAGCCATATCAGTCCAACTTACAGTATAAAACCTGATAATCCAACTAATTCAACAATCCGACAGTGTGTAAAATGTAAATTGTAAACTAAAATAGTAAAATCAGTAAAATCATGTTATCCGAAAGTTTTATTACTTAGGGCCAGTTGCACCGTCTCTGATTAAAGTTAATCACAGTTTTTTGGTTAAATTATTAGTTATATTTAGTTATTTGGCCGGTTAAATATCTGTTATCAGCTGATTAAGCTTAATATATACACAGAATATATATATCTATGGCTTAATCATAGTTAAATCACAGAACCACTGTTCTGTGGTTAAATCGTGGTAGACGGTACAACCATAGTACAACTTTACTACTGGCCCTTAGTACTTATCAAAAATGCAGTAATATATAATTTGTTTTCGGGATGGCAACGTTGCATTTAAAATCATGCGAAATCATGTTTATATTTAATATGAAATTTTCTGAATTGTGTTTGTATCACAGACTTGTATATAATTCATATATTATAAGTAGTAGAAGTATCAAGTATTATATAGAAGTCTGTGGTTTGTATTTATCAATAGACAATAACGATGCCGATGGGGAGAAGATAATATATCGTCCACCGATATATAGACACTAAACATTAGAATTTGTAAATTTAAAATAATAGTATTTTAACTAATAGGTATTATTTACCTAGGTAAATAAAATATATACCTACTATAATAGGCGGAAATCCCTTAAAATTTCAGGGGGGCTAACATTATTAACATCAATGTGAGCGGTAGGGCTTCGATCCTACAAAACTAAAAAAGGAGGGGGCTCGACGGACTTTGAGAGGCCTATACCCCATCAAGCCCCCTCAATTTCCGCCAATGCTCTCAGCACTTTTGGGGATTTCCCCTTTACCACCAGATGTATGGATAAAGGTCGCTTTTCAACGCTTCAACCGCCATGAAAACCAAACTTTCAATGCAAGCGTGACAAAAAAAAATATTTATAGCTTTTTATGTCATATACTATAGCCTATAGGTATGCTTTCAATTGTTTATAAGTCATTTGGATCATTTAGATACATATATTTGTCATAAATCATAATTAATTAATATCTAGGAATAAAATTTCGCCACCACCTTGAACCTTGATAACCAGCATGTAAATATTTCAGTCAGCGTAATAAGCTCTTAAAATCCTTGGCATTGTTGATAGGGATCAATATTAAGCCTAGAGCAGTAAGTTGTTGAGCATGCAAAAAATCAATATTTTTTGCCCTCAACTTATGATCACAAAATTGAGCACATTCGTCATGGTGATAAGTCTCTAAAACAACACGTATTGAATATTCCCTCACGTCGTCTTGAAGCGGACATCAGATTTCTTCCCTCGCTTATTGATTGGATCTATCAAGAAGTTCCATCACTGGACGGATTCTTCTTTCAAGCCTCCAACCCATCAACTCCCATCACAGCGCTTGTACTTTGTGTAAAAAAAATAAATTTACAGATTGTATAAATAAATTAATAATGTAACAAAAAAAAACTTATTGATGGTTACATAGGCGAACCTGATCTCCTTGCCAGACGTCGAGCACGCTTGTCCACGATCATGGTCATATTAGGGGCTAAAAAATCTATAAAAAAAAACCTTGGAAAATAAAAAATCCGGTACCTAAACAGATGTCGCTCTGCTGTACAGTAGGTTACAGGTGGGTCACTGTGATGTAGGGCATTAAATTTGAATTCAATGACATAATATCGTATTATATACGAAAAACGATTCTGACTCGTCAGTCTAGGATATTTTATAATATTTACATACTGTTACTAGCTGATCCCGTGCACTTCGTTGCCCGTTAAATGTTTAGATGTACCACCAACTCTTTATGACTCAAACTTTGTTCAGTTCGTTATTTAATATTCAGTGTATATGCCGTATGGTGTTCAAAACTTATCTTAACTTTTCCGTTACCCGGAATAAAAATTCGGTAGATCGCCGACCCCGTACCTGTTTGTACGTAAGTGTACATATATGGTTTAACATATCAAAGTTATGCCAAGTTTGTAGTTTTTACTTAATTTCACCTACGATACGATTTATATAATAAATTAATACAAAATCCTAACCCAACCCTATACCGAAATCCGATGAATAAAAAAAAACAAATGTAACCCTTTTTAAATTAGCCTATCTTCTACCCAGTGGATAATAATAACAATAACCCCTCGTTGGCATCGCTGCAAATAAGGCATATGTAATTAATTTCGTCTTCAACTCCTAAGCTCATCCTCTTGGCTCTTGGCACCATGGATTCGTGGAGCGGCCAAGGTTTGATTTCCTCTCGATGGGCATGATAAAACAATACATTTTGGCCAATAAACAAAAATTATGCAAATTTACGTGAAACATTGTTTTAAATTTTCAATCTTTAGCTATAAAAGTAGTACATTTTACTCATTTTTAAACACAAAATCATTTTTTAATTTTTAATTTGATAAATGTTACCAAAATTCGAGCTTTAAATGCTTATAAAAAAATTGTGCATAATATGTATTTTTAATATTTTTCAACTTCTATCGTAGCAATATACCAGGAGCCTTGTATTAAATATTCGCACTTATGGCCCGACAAAAAATTTTTTATTGACATTTGGAGAAAAAATACTAAACAAATTGAAAACTGTCGATGTCCGTAAACAGCTCAAAAAGAGTCAAAATATTTTCAAAATGTCATGGTGTATAGAAAATGAAAATATAAACATTCAGTAAAATGTTCATGTATCTACAATAGTAATACACCGGTGTATAAGTTAATAATGTCCGTAAACAGCTCAAAACAAGTGAAAATATTTCATGGTGTATAGCAAATGCTAATATAAATGTTCAGTGAAAATGTAATGTATCTCATTTGTTTTAAAGTTACGTCAAAAACCAAAATCGATTTTGACGAAAACCGATTTTGCATAAAAATTCCTGTTTTTCCTTAACTTTTATGTAGTTTTTCCCGGCGCTTTTGGAAACTATTGGGAATTTTAAATTTTTACCTACCGAATGCACTAACCTATCCTCTATTCCAAATGAGGTCACCAGTCGGCGGATGAGTTGTGCGCGTGGGGCGTCGCTTTGTTCCGTGGCAGCGTCCGACGCGTCGCCGTAATGGGGACAGCGTCTCGCCATAATATGTTTGACCGCCGCCCGACAAAAGCTCGTCGCCGCCGTCTCATGATCTTATTTGGAATAGAGTATAGATTCACTTTCCCATAAAATAAAATACTGTTGAAGAAAATCGAAGCAGTTTTACTGCCCCAAATGGTGGTCAAACAAAAATAAAAAAATAATTAATAAAAAAACACACGCATCAACGTAAAATCAATACATCAGAATCTAAAATGCAAAACAAAAATGAGTTATACAAATTTGTTTGATTAAACACATTTTAAGCTTGGAATACATCGTCTATATTCGAAAAAAAAATTAAAGACATCAACGTCCAGATCTTATTTATAACAACCATTGAATGCTTTGAAACCCTCAATAATGCCTCTATAACTTAATGTCTGCATTTTCCCTTTATGCACATACTTAATCACTGTTGTAATTAATTACACAACAATTATTACTACCATACTATGTATAATATATTAGGTACTTGTAATTCCCGTTAGGTGTGAATATGTTAAAATAAAACAGATAATTGAAAACAAATTATTACCAGTGTCCAGCAATACATGCATTCTTCGCATTTAAACACTCATTAACAACAACTGGACGGTTTTTAAGAGAAAAGGCTTAAGTCAAAAATTGATACTTTTCAGGAGACACAAAAAACATTATAACTTTGTAAATTTTT
>WHPZ01587341.1:4618-18209 GCA_016617965.1 Macrosiphum rosae | reverse complement strand
GCGGTTGATTGACGGCGGCGAACGGTCAAAATGATTGTTGTCAATTACAGGTGGAGACGTATTGGAGTTTCACGTGTTGACGAGGTCGCGTGGTTCGGTGTAGGTACCTAGGTGTCTTCCGGTGGTCAAAGAGCCAAAAAGTCGACCAGGCAGGTGGACGTCCGTTAGGAAAATAATTCCGCTGTAGAGACCCGACGACGGCGATGGTGCCGAGCTGGCGACGGAGCTTTTTATTGAAGTGGGGCAGGTCAGTGTCGTATCGTAACGGGAATGTGTACAATAATCGGAGATGTCACAGTTTTTGCTATGCCGGTGCGGTACCGCCGGACCCGACGGAGGCGCTGACAGCATCGGCGGCCGTGAGCTGCGACGTGCAGACACCGATCACTGCGGGTTGTGGGGGCCGGGGGACGATTGTTACATAATACTGCTGTCATTTCTGCATTAGCGCGCGATAACCATAACAATAGAACAGTAAGGTATGTTCATTATATTTATAATAATAAGGCAAAAAATGCTGTGATGTTACATGTTATACAGGTCAAGTATACGGGAACCATCGTTCATGGAAGACTTGGTGAAGATAACAAAATTATGTGCGAAAAATTAGCCGTTATGGAAATTCCAGATGAAGATCATACTTAATGTCTTGGAGATATATGCTATAGTTTCAGGTGAATGGACTAAACCAGTACCAACAATCAAAAAGTCGTCGGAAACAGAGAAGGACGAGGATGCCAAGGCACGTTGGCAAAGGAATGCAAACGTTTGGCTAAAAGCGGAGGTAAATGCCAAAAAATAATAGTTACCTCAGTGGACGATGGTCCATTACAATATTTGATTAACTGTGAGTCTGCATTGGAAATGTGGGAGAAACTGCCGAGTATTTAAGAGCAGAAGTCTGAGGCAAGTTTACATTTGCTTCAACAAACATTTTTCAGTTATTCAAGGGCACCGACTGATGACATGTTGACGCATATTTCTAAATTGGTCAATTTAGGAAGGAAAATGAGAGTAGCGGGTGAACCAGTTACGGATAACATGGTTATGACAAAAATACTAATGACATTACCAAAAGAATATAATCATTTTTACAGTGCTTGGGATTCAGTCCCAACGGGAAGTAAAAATATAAATAATTTAACTAGTCGGTTGTTGATCGAAGAATCACGGTTTATCCAGATCAAAGGTGATGTTGGTGAACAAGATAAATCGAGTGCATTTCCATAAAAATTTCAAAACAGATCTGATGGAAGAAACGGCAGTTATGGTAAAGGCAAAAAGCAATTTATTAATAAAAGTAATATTAAATGTTATTACTGTGGTAAGAACGGTCATTATAAAAGAGACTGTAGAAATTTCCTACGTAGTATAAGTGGTGGCAATACCGGTACTACAGGTACAAATTTAATCACATTTGTAAGCGAGTTAAGGATAAATAATATTGCAACAGATACATGGGTTTTAGATTCAGGAGCGTCAGATCATATGACCTCGAATCGAGAGTGATTTTCAAGTTATGAAACATTGAATAACACACAACAAATCACGATAGGTGATGGGACAAATCTGTATGCAACAGGGAAAGGTAATATAAATATATTATCATACGTAAACGGCAATTGGAATAAAAATTACTTGGTAGATGTGTTGCACGTGCCGGGAATAAAATTTACTTTATTCTCATGCGGTGCTACGCTAGATAAAAATCTAGTATTAACGTCGGATAATAAGACGTGTAGGTATGTTAACAAAACATGGGAAACCCGTATGCACTGGTAAACGCTGAGGAAGGTTCATTACAATAGATTATTATAAATCACATCAATTTATATAATAACTTTAATTAATGACATTTAGAATTAAGACTATAAAATATGTAATATTACATCAGATACAATTATAGGTACCTACTTACACACGCGCACACACACACAAAATATTACATATAAGGAGGCTGGTCAATACCTATCCGGCAGGAAGTGTTTTTCCGACCACGAATGCATACATGTTATTATCATATCTTTTGTATAGATGTTAAAAAAGCCAGTTTGAAGAGTACACAGACATTCTGTACAAAAGGATATTATTGCAAAGTAAATTAACTGTTATATTAAATGTAAATGTCGTATTATGTTAAATAAATAAATTTAATAGTTATAACCAATTAAAATAAAGGTTTTTTATTATTTGAAAATGTGTGTTTTATAACTAATTGACTAAAGAAGAAGAAGAAGAATCAAAAAGGTAATATGTTAGTATATAACATAATTTCGTAATTGCCTATTTCTTGTCACTCTCCCAATCATTACAAAGTGGCTCCCATCTAGCGGCTCTTACCACGTTTAGAACACCCCAAATTAAACAAATAAAAAGATTATCGGACAAAAGCTTTCAAACTGGAAATCAAATTACGGTGACATCTCAGCCAATCCAATTTTCAAGTGTCAAGTATTCAAAGTTCCTGAAAATGTCCAACAAAATGATATACCAGAAATTAGGTGATTACAATTCAATGAAATCTTAACAAAGAAAATCACAACAGGAAGTCGACCAACACAATCCACAAACATCAACAATCAACGTCACGGATTCAACCAGAAAAACAGCATATCCCGAATCAAGCACCAACATCAGCACCAACCACATCGTCAAGAACCAAAAACAAAAATTTGGTAAATAAAAAAAATCCCTCCCACAATTCTAACCATAAAACGTATAAAAAAAATAATTCTAAAACATACAACACTTAATTACTATTTAAACTAAACAAATATAAAAACTTTAAATTAATAAAGAATTCGATTTACCTAATATAAAATGTTTACATGATATTAAAATGATAAACACATTTTCTAAGCTAATTTTTAAAGACAATCACACATTAAATAAAAAAAAAAATTAAAAAATGAAGCAATACAACACAATAAAATATAAGCTAATAATAATAATTTATAGTAACACACTTATAATAACAATTCTAAAACAAGGAATAAATAAAAACAATATATAACAAACTTAAATTCTATAAGATAAACCAATATAGACACAAATCAAAATTATAATAGAAAATTAATCGAACAGCAAAAATTATAGGGCCAGTAAAATATTATAAAATCAAAAATACCTAAAAAAAAAAAAAACAACACTATATGAGTTTATTAGACAATAAACTTTCCTTTTGTGAACCAACCAAATTTTCTGGAGCTATTCACGAAAGCGTAAACATATTTATCCAAAAGTATAATGAAGCAAGCTTTATTAATAGCTGGACTTCTGAACAAAAAGTATTATTTCTTGCTATTTATCTCCAAGGCACAGCATACACATTTTTAGATAACCTTGAGAATTCAGCTAATCCAACAACCACATGGAAAGAATTAGAAAATGCACTTCGATTAGAATTTGAATCACCAGTAGAAAAATATATGCTTAGAAACTTGCTAGAAAATAGAAAACAATTAGGTACCCACTGAGATCGTAGAATCATACGTTTATGATGCAGAACATTTATGCAAAACAGTCAACCCAAAAGTGCCACAATCAGAATTAGGTAGTATATAAAATAATGAAAGGTTTAAGACCTGCAGAAATTATCAAATATATAGGAATTCAGACAATAATAATTAATCAGACTTAAAACGAAATATTAAAAAATATGAGTTAATACAATTTAACATAAATAACAAAATAAGACAATCTACTTGGGAAATCAAAGACCAAATTTTTAAGGAACATGTATATACAAAACACTTAAAACAATCTAACTTAAAAAATATAGATTCTGTTCAAGAGTACAATAATAATTACGTTCATAATTCTAATAATAATCGATATTAAAAAATTTTACACGCAATGACGCAATGTTGAATTTCAAATAATATTGTTTTAAGTTATGTGTTCATGTCACTTATCAAAGATAGACTAATGAGTCGCTCCCGCCGAAGCGCTGCGGTGCCATTGATTTATATCCGTGCTATTAGTCTAGCCACGCTACTGCGCAGTGGATGGCCGCCGTCTAGGTTTCTTATTTTGAACAGAGTATAGAAAAAAGTAAATATAATGTCTTAAATAATACCTATGTTTGAAGAATATATATTTTATAGTTAGAAAGTACCTAATTGTTAAGTATTATATTATTAGTCTTAGATGAACCATTTCATAAATATTTTCAAGATAAATGGAAAATTCATATTAATTAAAATATTGTTTTCAATTTTAAGTAAATATATTTTATAAATTTCCACAATACAAAAATTTCAGGGTGTATTGTGATTATTTTTATTCATCAGAGCAAAAAATTTGAAAATCCTGCAGAAGAATTGCTTCATTATTTAGAAAAAATGTTTTCTCCAGATTGGGAATGGTGAGAGCAATATATATCCAGCTTCAAATTTTGAAAATATTTCAGTGGACGATTTTGATAGACGTAACGGCAACTATATTTTAAAATAAAATACCTCTGGTTGATTTAATTTTATTGTATGGTAAATAGGGGAATGTGACAGAAAACCAATAGACGTAGATTTTTTCTGTAAGTTAAATTAAAATTAACTCAGAATATACTTTATTTTGCTAATATTGCTTAAAATTTCACTATTTCAGCTGATACAGAATTAATGCAACTTGATATTTTTTGATGCAAAAATAACACATGCATTATACAATTCAACCTGGAATCCTACTTCAGAATATGAGTGAGTTTTAAAAATATGTAATGTATTTGTATTCTGAATTAATAATTTAATTACCAATTAATAATGAATCGTTTTGGTCTATGGGAAAAATTATAATATTATAAACCAATATAATGTTATTGTCAACCCACAGAGGGTTGAGTAGAAGGCAACATATACTTGATCTGGCTGAAGGTGAATTGTATGCACAACATACAGAATAAAAAATATTATTATTATTATTATTATTATTATTATTAATTAATAATTTTACAATTATTCGTTAAAAAAAATTAGTTAATAGTTGTATTTATTTAAATTTAGACAGTTTGGAGATGTTCATAACCGATCAGTTGAGGAAGTTTGGTATAAACGTCCGGTACTTTATCGTAACCTTAATCCACAAGCATTTGTATTTTCAGTGCCTTTTAATTCTGTTATTAAGTTTTGTATAATAATTTTAATAAAATTAATATTTCAACTTCTACATTCATGTTTTATGAATTGGAAACAATGATAAACTAAAAATCACTGCCAGTCATGCTATATTTGTTGAGGATGAAAATAATGAAGCACCGGGGTCAGTAGTTGGATATGAAATGTTACACAATAAATTTTATGATCGCTTTAGTTTATGGAAATCACGTAGACTAATAAAAATGTTAGCAATTCATTTTTATTTATCTTTTATTGAATTATTTTTATTACATTTAATGATTTTTAGTGCCCATGTTGTGTACCACACACATCTGACCACGTTGATTGTAATATAATTGACAAAAATGGATATGTAGTACTGTCAGAAATTCCAGCAGATACTGGCAGATTTTTTGCTCAAACCTAATTAAAGAATACTAGAGTTATAATGGAAACAACGGTATTAAAAAAAATATTTAGTCTTATACCTCTGTTTGACTACCAAACTTTGTGCAATAATAGAATACCAGTCTCAAGTGCTTCATCGTACTTGTTAATGGTAACTTAAATTAAATTTCAACACTAATTAAAGTCAGTTAAAGTACATAACATTAACATCCTACAAAAACAAGCTTAGTTAAATTATATATTTCATGACAAACCTGGTCATAATGCTAAAATTATTAGGTTTCCTAAATTGTTTGCAGAAATAATTATGTTAAAAACATAAATAATTTTTAATTGAGAATTTTTAATGTAATTGGTCACTTTTGGTATTAGGCTGTAATATATACAATGTTCAAAAGAGTTAGTAAATTTGATCAACATGGTAAATTATTAAATTTAGTTCAAATCCTAGAAAATAATACAATGTCTTTATAGTCCTTGTCCTGTTACAAATTGTTTCTTTCATAAATTAAAGAATCAAATTGAATTTAATTCTTAAAAATTGTTGAGATTTAAGAATAGACATCTTTAAATAATTTTAATAATTAATATTATTTTTATAGCTATTTTATAGTTTATAAGAGTTTAAAAATGTTCTTGATGAATTTACTGTGGTTATTATTCGAGGGCAACTTAGTCCATGTATGGTTAACTAATAAAGGAGGTAGGTAATCATTAGAGTTGCAAATAATGTAAAACGTTTTAACTCATCTTATATTTATCATCTATTAGGGTATGGAGATGATGTAGTGCTGAATAAAAATACAGAAAAATTTAAAATGATCAGGAAACCCTGCAATAAGAAAGCTGATTTGTTTATGCTGCAATATGAACACCTTAGTGCTGAAGGATTTGATGGTCCACTGCCAGAAGGATCAACTATAAGGTTAAGTTCAGAGAACTGCGATGGTATGAATGTATAATAACATTGAAATCAAACTTACGATCATATACTGTGACTACTTCAGTCACATAGTAGAAATTATGGGGAGGGGCTAATATTCCTAATACGTAGTACCTACTTAAATGTACATCTAAACATTTTTTGTAAAACGTATGGCCCATTCAAATTTACTTCTCGTTGATGTAAAAATGCAGAAAGCAGTCAAAGTAATTTGAGTGTTAATCCTGTTAACACGTTCGCTGCGTAAAACCTCAATTGGTGTCATTGTACATAGTTTGCGTATACTGAATGACGCCAATTGGCAAAGCTAGGCCGTAACTAGTTAAAAAGTTAAAAGTTACTTTTTAAGATAACTTTTAACTTAACTAGCTATAAAAAAATAGAATGTAGAAAATAACTTAGTTAGTACCTAAGTTATTTCTTTTTATAAATAATTGTAACTTAACTTAGTTATTTTGTTAAAATTAATGTTATTTGTATAAAATGTATTTACAAAAATTTTCCTATTATGATTTATGGACTGTATATTATTTGCGTTGATATTTCTGAAAACCGCCAGGACGAAGGTATATCTACCGAAGAATGAAGATTGTAGGTATATTATTATATTTACTATAATATACTATAATATAGACATATAGTAATTACTAATTAATAATATTATAGTGAATAGCGATTATTATTATTTATTTATTACTTATAAGTTATTTGAAATATAACCAGGAAGTTTATATTTACTATGAAATGACAACGGTTAAGATGTATGTTACATTGTTACTAGTGTACTGTGTACATTGATAGGTAGGTACTAGGTAATAATACAATTTCCAGAACAGACCTAATCAGTAATTTCTGATACGGTGATACTTACCTATGCGGTGTTTTCTACAACTACACTCTACATTCCTATAATATTATATTGGTATATACATAAAATAAAATATAAGAATTAATTGATGTCAATTTATAAGTCTCTATATTATATATAATCAGTTTATGTAGTAGTGGGTCAACTGGTGTGAGTGAGTGGCTATGAGGTATTTAAAAAAAAAAGTAACTTAACTTTTAACTTAACTTAGTTATTATTTCCAAGAAAATTTGTAACTTAACTTAGTTACTCAAATTCAGTAGCTTTTTAAAACTAACTTTAACTTAGCTTAGTTATTTTTTATTTTAGGATAACTTAACTTTAACTAGATTAAAAAATTGGTTAACTTTCCCAGCTTTGCCAATTGGTGTCATGTACCTTGTTATTTAATGGACTATAATTTGGACAGTGTTACAATTTAACTTTTGGTTTTTTGTCAGCGTCTTATATAAGCATTGTTTCATAATCAATTGTAAACCATACACTGATATTTCAATTTTTCAATTTTTAGGAAATTTTTTTTTAAAGCTGGAATTTTATCATCGTCACGACAAGTGTACAAAAATATGATACGCAGTGAGTGTTAAGGTGCAGTATAAAAACACATCAGGTATAATCACACATCATAATTGCAACAAACTGAATCTCAACTATTTTTATAGACACAAACTGAGATGATGTTATAATAGTCATCCGAAGGTAATATATTTTTTACTAATTAAATCTCAATATATTATTTAATTATTTATTCATGGTACAAATATATTTGCAATTCTTTTAATACTTGATTTTATTTTCATAGGAGCCAAACACCAAAGTGTGTTAAAAATGTAATATTATTAAGTCAACAGTATTATTTGTATTGGTAAAGTTGTATTACCATTCTTTTACACAATTTAGTTCTTCTTGGAGTATAATCATTTGCTTGCACTAGAGATTCTAAATGTTCACATTTTTTTTTGCACTCTTACAATTTCTGATTCAAGATCAATAATTTCTGATTTCAATTTCCTAAAAAATAAGTTATTAGGCACTGTATTTAAATGCATTCAAAAACTTAATATACACTTGGCTGATTCTTAAAGTCTGAATTTCTCTACAAAGCATTTGTTGAGTTATTAAATAATACACATTATTAATTTTGAATGATATAATAAAAAGTTGTCTTACGATTGGTATTTTTCTTCTAAAATGTATTCATCATTTATAGTTTCAACTATCAAATCTTTGAATTTTTGCCTGTAAGTGTAAACATAATGAATATCTATATTATTTGCAAAAAGTATAATTTAAATATTTTTCTTTACTCTAATGAAGCCTGTATTTCATTATATTTTTTGCTTATTGTTAACAACTTTTTTATTCTTTCTTTATTCAGAGTATTTTAATATTTAAGTGTTTGCAGTTTGTGTGTCAGTGAAGACATGGCTTCTGTTATACTTAAATTTGAATTGTTCTGAAAATATAATTTTATAATTTTCTCTTTGGTTACGTTTGACCTACATTGTGGACATGTTTTCGATCTGAAAATTATATAAGTAAATCAATAGTTATACAATTTTTAGGATGAATATTATGCGTACAACTATGAATCATTATTTAATATACCATTATAATATACTTATAGTCATTATAGTTATAATATTCTGTAAATCAATATCATATGGTCATAGGGGCCCACAGAAATTTAACTAAGGGGGAGGGAAAGTTTGTCTATACATTAAGCACAAAATTAGGTAATGAATTTAAACTTTAGTAATACCTTTGAATCCATGCAATGAGACATTCGTTGTGGAAAACATGACCACAAGGTGTTGCACAAACTGATTCAGAATGAATTCCGTTAAAACAATCGCCACATATTGAACAAGATGGTAACATTTTTGCTTGAAAAGGATTCTGAAAATGTCTTATCTTATCAGAAGGATATGTATTATTATTTATTTTTGTAATATTTAGTTTGAACATAGGGCACATTATAAAATAATTGGGAAGTTATGTCATAATGGTACTGCTAGTTGTCACTTTTTCATAGTTATGAATGACTTATTTTTTTAAAAAATTATCACTTATCTGGTATATTATATATATTTTGTACATTAATTAACTAAGGCCCTGGTATGCATCCATACGTATTAAGTAAAATATAATATTTTATTGATTGTGATTTTTAGCTGTGTTACACATTAATAAATTAGGGAGATACCTTTTAAAAATAATTAATGAGCTTTAATGTTAAAATCTATTTTTAATAATTCTTAATTTGAATTGTTTATTAATCAATCCATGGAAAAATAATATTATTAAGCTTAAGAGATGGTAATGAGTAGAGACTGGAATTATATAGGCTTAAAATCTTGAAAATAAGATGCTTTTATGCTCTATAATTTCATCAAAATAATCTTTTATATGCAAAAATATACTTTAATGAAAACATAATTTTTTTCATAAAAATGTATTAAACACTGAAAAAACAAATAAAAGTAACAGTTTATAAAAATAAACAGTTATATTTAATCAATAATGTGGTGATGTACTGCCATACTGGTGTACCTATATTTAACTGTTGTAACACAAACTAAGGAACTCAAAAAAATAATAATAATAAAATAAAAAATAATGGCATATAGTTTATTAACAGAATAATATTATGTATTCAAACTCAAACTTAAATAATTCAGACTTATGAATTTAAAAAATAATAATATAAATAAAAAGATGATTGCATATAGTTTAAGAACAGAATAATAGTATGTATTAAAATAACTCAAACTTAAATAATTCAGCCTTATGAACTCAAAAAAATAATAATATAAATAAAAAGATGATTGCATATAGTTTAACAACAGAATAATAGTATGTATTAAAATAACTCAAACTTAAATAATTCAGCCTTATGAACTCAAAAAAATAATAAACAATAATAACAAGTTTTAATTTTATAAAATATTCAAATTTGAACCCAATATGGCATAAAATATTCTTTTTTATGCACTAAAAAATGTTGTATATCAGTTCATAGGTAAATGGATCGTATACTCCCAGTAAAGATATGTAAAAACATAAAAATTCAGTCTCTAGTAATGAGTAATGATTAATGACAATATAAAAGCAGTTTAAACTGTATTATAGAAATAAATATGGCTTATAACAACAGTACGAGTTATGATCCATAATAAAATAAGATAATTTGTAACAGATGATCGGGTTTACAATGGCTAAACACATTAAATATAACCAGCAACTTAACAGGCTTCCATTATATTATATAGAATTTTGTGTTTATTATTTGGACATGATTCATTCATGATGAGTTACAAAAGATGGTTCCACTATTATCTGTTATAGTATCCTCTATTATGTAGTTCAAAGAATTTATACTTTCTCCTTGTGAAAGTATTTTACTTATTTTTGGTGACTTGAAGTAAAGTGAGTAAATTGTTTGACTGCATCTTGGTTTTTTTGATTTTAAATTCATGATTTTATTGAAAGTTGAATTTTTTATTTGTTCCATAGTATTCTAAAATTCATGATTTTTAAGACATTGGGAAATTAATATTCAATGTTTAATCGCTGCTAGTGTAGCGTGTGATCTACCGCTTACATGTGCTCTACCTGTGATCTACCCATTACTATACAGTTCTTTATCGGTAATCTATCGTTAACGACATTAACATTATATTTCATCTCTGATAGTCGATAATTATTTAGTGTGCTTTCCGATTTAGATGTTGCATGTAGTCCGCGTCTGTCATTAATATCTTTTATACTCGTAATTTTTTTGTTTTTATATAATTTGCTTTTTGTTACTTAGTGCCGTCATGTTTCTCAAAGATTTTTATATTCATGTTGCAAGTTCAGAGCATGTGTGCACTGCATTCTTACAGAACACCGGGACAAGGATACTCTTTTACGTATTATTGAAAGGGATTGTGAAGGTGGTTCCGCCATGCACTCAGATGAGTGGGCCTCATACCGATGTTTAACAGCAGAGGGGTTCATTCATGAAACTGTTAATCATCAAGAAAATTATGCTGACCTTTTAACAGGTGGCACACACAGGGTGTTGAAAATTCATGGTTGGATGTAAAAATATCCATATTAAAGAAAAAGAGAGGCATGCCTATCTATATGCTTCAGTCACATTTAGATCAGTATTGTTGGAAGATTTGGTGGAAAATGGCTTCTTTAGAAGATACATAAATAACGACGACTAAATTGGCTACTACAAAACTTATAAGTGGATGTGATTTAAATTTGAATATATTTTTTAACTATATAAGGGTAAATACTGTGGCTCACAAATAGCGTTCACCAAAAACAGGCTGGTAGATAGCACGTTAAACCAGAAACAATCATTTAAAAAAAAATACTGTACAGTTATAATTCTTAAAATAATTCTTTAATAGCATAATTAAATTAGTTATACTTACCAAAAATGATCCATTGTGATTTTCAGTTGGTGATATTATAATTCTAGATTCGAGGCTATCCGTACAATTGTTGATAGACATGGAATTATTCTGAAATATATTGTTCATCGTTATATAATAAATACAACCTATGCAGTATTTAAATTTTAATCTTAAACATGAACCCTCCTCCACCCCCTTCGCAAAGATACAATTGAGTGTATGCCACTTGAGTCCTGCTTGTAATTTATTATAATATAAGTTGCTTTTTACATATTTAGGTACCTACTTACTTCATAGATCATATTGATATGAACAAAATAAAAAATAAAAATATTTTTTTTACTATTATTATTTACTGACTTTCCTTATATTTTCTAGATAATATTGAAATAATTAGTTTGAATTAGGTAATATAATATATATTATTATAACCTACCCAAATTAATAAATATAAATTTAGTTTTTGTAAATAAATACAAATTTTAACTTAGCTATTACAGAGTAGGAAATTTTAAATGGCACTAAATATAAATCCAAACTTTAAAATGATGAATTTGTAATACTCATTGCAATTACTCAACAAATCTTAGACAATGTGAGGTTAGGTACTGCAGTTTAATGTATCTAGAGTAATAAAATTGAGAGAGTGTGTGAGCCCACCAGGGTTCTCACATCCCACTCTGGGGAAGTAAAACTTCTTTCATAAGTAATTTGGCCCTTGAAATTATAAGTGAATTAGGGAGAGAGTGAGAAAAATTAATATAATAAAAAATGGGCGAATTCTTTGCAATAGAAACCTTCTCTAAAATATCTAAAATGAGTACAGTAGTGGTAATGCATGTGTTATATTTGAATACAATGATAAACCATTGTATACGAAAAACGATTTTGGGCGGTTAGCGTAGTTCTTATAATATTATTATTTTTTATTCATTACAATGGTGATAAACAAACGTGTATGCATATATATTTGTAAAATTTACATGTTTATTTTAATTAATAGATAACACTAATGTTAATTAACTTAGACAATTAAATAAATCATTTAATTAAAATTTAACACCATCCATTACAGTGACCCACTGTAACCTACTGTACAGCAGAGCGACATCCACTTACCCACTTTTTTCTGTTACAAACATCATTATTATTTTGATAACTTGAATTATATCTGTTTTCATATTGCACTACCTCATTATGATTTTTTCCATTATTATGATAATCATCATAGTTGGAAGAACTGTTGGGTTTAATATTATTTTTGGTTTCTTGGTAATATTTTTTTTTTTGTAAATTTGGATGGATTTTTCTGAATTGCTAAACATAAATTAATACATTTTAATATTAAAATATATTATAGTGTGATGATTTTCACATTGTTAGCCACAAAACTTAATAATTAAATATCATAATAATAATATTAAACGGGTATATTACTCTTGAACACAATAGGTAGGTAATATACCTAACAATACTTAATACTCTATTTCAGCAGTTCTTAAACTTTTGTAGAAGTATCAGGGACACCCAGGGGGCCATGGACCACAGTTTAAGGACTTCTGCCCTAATATATTAATCGGATAATGTGTTGTAATATCATATAATATTTTAAGATTAATATGATAAAATGAGCAATAGCTATAATACATTTTATAGGTATGTAATTTTTTTCAATTTAGCATTTTCAGCAGTACCTACAGCACAAACAAGTATGATACGTATGATATAAGACATAAGTACAACTAAAACAATAATAATATTCAGTCAGAAATGATTATGCAAATTATAATGATATGCATGTATAATTGCATGTACCTACTGGCCAGGTACAACTGTGTACAATTTACAAAAATGCTTATCTTTC
>WHPZ01587340.1:23934-36364 GCA_016617965.1 Macrosiphum rosae | reverse complement strand
TTAATCATAAAAGTATATGAAATTGATTTATAATAAAATTAATATTATGTTTTCATTTACCTACATAGTTTTATCATTTTGTTTAGAAAAAAAATATTTTCCCTTTGAAATCACAATTAAAAAAAGATGGTCTGTCAGCATAATATATTAATAAATATTATATGATAAATTTATTTGCTATAAAAATAATTTATTTTAGTATTGTCTATCTACAGTAGATTGAATAATTTTTGCCAAAAATAATGCATTTAAAAATGTTATTGTAAGTATATTGTATAATATAATTTAAAAAATTCAAGTATAATTGAACAATATTTTTAAATTACAGCAAAATAACAAAAACTAAATTGTTTGTTAAAATATTGAATTTCATTCTATTTTTAAATTAAAATGTCTATAAAAATAGGTGTAAAGAAAATGTTTATGAATTTCTAACTATAAATTATAGTTATGATATAGTAAACAAATAATAAATATATAAGTAATTTATTATTATTTAAAAAACTATTAGTAATATATTTATGCTTTTACCTTTAAATAATCCTTCAAAGCGTCAATCAATGCTGCACAAACTTCGGGAACAATAAGAGAGATACTTTGTTTAGACATTTTAAAAGTATACATCAAACTATGATAGGAATCACCGGTGGCTAAGAATCTCAGTGCTACTGCTAATCTTTCGTTCACTGGTATAGCGTCTCTATAATTTGTGTTTTTTTTACCGATTCGGTGACCGACAAGATTAATCAAAAACTCAAAATCTGCACTTGACATACGTAGGAAATTTTTGAAACTACCATTACACCTATTAAAAAAATTAATAATTGAGTAAAATAGATTATACGTATATACCTACATAGTTTTAGATATAAATATACAACGGTACTATAGCATACCTCAACTCTTCGGATAGATTAATGTCATCACGTTGAAGGTCAATCATTAAATCACTACCACTATATTGTTTCCTTGTTAAAAGACTTGGACGAACCCAAAATCTTTTTTTTGGTTTTTTTGATTTTAAACTTAAAATTACGCAAGCAGCAGCAGCAGCGATCGCAACGTCCTCCTCAAACCACATTTTGATAAAGACTAAATGTCGACTGTCATACATTTGTTTCCGACAATTAATGTTTCTTTGGTCTGGACACGTATGTTTTTAATTTTTGTCAGTAACTTTGTCGGTAACTTTTTGTCATATTTTGTTGACAACAATGTTTTTTGTTTTGTTTCTTGGTCTGGACGCGGCTTAAGACTCCTAAACGCACTTCATCTAAGATATAAGGTAAATTCTCATTATTTTAATAATAAAATGTTTTTCTTGTTTCAGGCAATTTTGATAGAGCTGTGAAGGAAATATGTAAGATTGAAAAGTTCAGAGCTGATCTTCAATCATCAGCCGAAGAAATAAAATCTGAAAAATAATAAAAAAAATGTCATATTCTAGTTTAGATTCTAGTAAATATTTAATTCATTATTTTTGTTTGTTTTATATCAAGAGGACGCTGCACAGATATTTGTTGTCTACGTCTTACACATGTACGACATGGCTAATTTTCGTTCACTAGTTTCAATAGTGTGCTGTTAGTTTTGATATTATGACCTATCAAACTCTTAGGTAAGAGCATTATCTGTGCTCAAGAGTTGGCTTTTTTCAGTATTTTAATTTTCAAACGAGATCAGCATTTTTTTTTTTTATATTTCACATACCCATTTATTTCATTTATATGCTTAAGCACATATAATTCTCTTAGCCAACAGTTTGTATTAGGTCAATTCACTCTAAAATATCAAAACTAATAGCACATTATTGAAACTAATAAAACAAAATTTGCTATGTCATATGTTTGTAAGGCGGAGACAACCAACGCATGGATAGTGTCTCCTTAACTGTAATATATTTTAGTATATCAAATAAAACAGTAATAATTTTTTTTAAATCTTGCCTTTATTGTATTTATTTTGTCTTAATGTTAATATAATATATTAAACATAATATTATATTATTATATACCTACTATTCCTACTATCTTATATATAATTATATTTTGTTTTCACTATATTATATATATTGCATTAAGTAGGTCGTCAAAATTGTGAGCTACTCGTATTTGCCAATGAATTTTAACTTTTTTGGAAAATTTAAAATTTGCCTGACTGTATTGTGCTCCTGGATGATCTGAATAGCCTGGTTTCATATACTATTGGACTGAAATTTAATATTAACCAATTTTATTCTATGTCATTTTTAAGGCATCAGTCCTATTAATTACACTAAACTACTCAATTGACGATTCAAGTATAACTTCTATAAATCTGTGGATAGTAAAAAGACTGGGTGTTATTTGTAACATTAACTTCATTTTCACTCACATACGGAAAAAATATGTTGTCTGAATGTATTTTGTTAATGTATTTAAATATTTCTGAAAATTAAGTTCTCATTCTTAATAAAGGTAGAAATTGGATGTCAGTCAGCCTATGATATTAGTATATTACTAAGTGTATTTGATGATATAATTAGTGGAATTATAAACAAAAATTAGATTGTAAATAGAGGATTTTAAAAATGCTGTGTTAAAACATTAGTTTATAATATTTAAGCGTTCTATACAACCGTTTAAAGTGCTACGCTAATTTATTGTTTAATTTCATGTTGTGGTTTTGAAAAATCTATGTTACCTACATATAGGTACCTACAAGTAACATGCTTTTTTCTTATTTCACCCAGTTAGGTCAACTCTTTGCCTGAAGAATTTGAAGACGTAGGTAGTTGGTTCTTCACGATCAATTACCATGGATTCCTTCTCAGTACTGGTAGAAGATATTTCTTCATTATATTCTTTATATGTGTTATCCATATTTTGAATTCCTAAAATTATTTAAAATTATAAACTTAAATAAGTATTTTGATATTAATGTCATAATATTACAGTAATCAAAAATGCATTATTTGAATTAAATCAGATTCTAAAAGGGTTCTGTAAAATATATACTTAAAGTAAAAATTACATATAAATCTAACTCGTCAGTGATGTTACAGATTATGTGTATATAATATGTTACTACATGAATGTCTGCAATTGGTAAGTGTTGACAATCATCTAGCATAGGCGGTCCCAGGATTTGACATCAGGTGCAGCCGTGCAGCATAAATGGCTAATTTCTAAACGTTAGGGGTATCGGGAATATGTACGAAGTTAGATTTACTGAGTATTAATGAACCATAATTTGTTTTAGACTATTATATATAATTGTGGAAAATAATAAACTAGTAATTTCCTTTCCTCCGAACTTGGTTTTTCTTCATATGAAAATTATAGATGTGATTGTGACTACAAATACCACTGTTAGCCTAGGGTCTTCCTACCTTTAATCCTGGCTTGATCATCAGAACTACGAGCTAACAATATCCAATGTGGGGTAAATTACTTTCGATCTATTTTTATTTAAATTACATTCGCGTTTACCCAACATTATTTTTCATCACGTTATGTTACTTTTTCATTCAAAAAGTATTGCGTAACAAATAGGTAGTTACTTTTTAAAAATTTAACGATAAATTCTGTCCATAACGAATATAATAAGAAGTAGGTTTACTACTAATTATTATACATAAATTGTATGGTAGTAGTATACTGGTCATTGATTACGTAGGTACACTATATTGATAATGAATGAATGTAATACGCATGAATAAAATGCATAAAATTACTGCATCTTCTATAATATTCATCATTATTATCTAAAATTTTCAGAATACATTTTATAGATTTTTAATTTTTCTCGAATATCCTAACCCTTGGTTTATTTCATGCACTCTACATTCATAAATTATTTTAATAACGTGGAACATAACACTTTACTCCATAGAAATTACTTTTAAAAGAAATTTCATTAGAATTTCGTTAATTTAAATAAAATATTATAATGAAATTACTACCGCGCTACTGGCTACTGCAATAGTAATTTGTAATTTTCGTTACATTACTACCCAACATTGCAACTAACAACTAAGTTCATGATCAGAACAGTAGAAATAAGAAAGATATATAAATTATAAAATATCTACCTTATGAGTTATGAATAATTATATCTTTCAACCAATAAAATAAAGTAGTGGTTTAAATGTCAGGGGCAGTACAGGCTGCACCTGTAGGAGTGTAGGACTATCTATGTTACCTAGTGAATGTCGACATACATCTACTAAATTGGTGAATGTTGAAAAATTAAAATAATATAGATATGTACTAGTGGATATTAACATTTATATCAGGTTTTGGTCAATTTTGACATACACAACACGGTTTTTGTTTCGCCGCGGAGTTTTTAAATTACCAGTTATTCCTCGATGACTCCCTCCACTCGGTAGAATCGAACGGGATAGGATGACCAATACACAACTCGAGTCTGAATATAATATGATACACAAGTATATAGATTATATAGTGCATAGTACACTGATCGAATAATATATTAGATTGTAAATAAAGAAAATATTATGGAACGAGAACTCAAGTCGCACGTACACAACTTACAGGCACAATAGTAATAAAATCCTCCAATATGTGATATCACCACAGTATGATGAAACCATAGATTTTAAGATTTTAAACTCATTTTTTTAAAATGTCTGGATAAAACTAATACATAATAATAATAAACAAGTTATGAATGTTACTGATACGACAATATATTATTATAATTATAATAATATAATACACACAACAGTAGCTTTACATATAACAATAATATTATGTATGTATACAAAAAATACCTGTAAGAGTCCGGAGTAGCCATTTTCCAAATTGTTTATTTGTTGAAACCGATTTGTAACCAGGCTTGGTTCTACTTAACTTTGGAGCAATTAGAGTCAATACAAATTTGAATGTGGTTGGAAGCATCCTATAAAACAGTACAATAATTTATTTATGTAGAATATTCACAATTTATTTGTATCTACTCTTATCTGGTAAAAGTAATCAACTATTTGGTGAATTTATGTTTTGTAATTTATTATTAAGACCTTCTAACCTGAAATGAGCTTTGAATTGCCCATCATTGAATTGTGGTACGATCGTTTCAACATAATTTTGCAACCTAGCTATTACAGTTTTAGTTTCTATACTTTCTAAGCAATGTACCTACCTACTACAGATTCATATTCATTGCCGTCATCTGCGCTGTCATCAGACGAAGAGGAAAATATAATATCACAGCATTGTTGTATAGCATTGTTGATAACTAAATCACGCTCATTAGAATTATCCGTTATGAAAACACTGAATAAAAAAAATGTTGGCGAATTTAAAATAAATTAATAAAACTGAATGATCAAACAAAATTATTATTCACGAGAAGAAAAAAAAATTGTTCGTCTTGTTATCAATTTAATTTTTGATATCACTATGCGTCTGTTTGCTAGTGGAACGGTTCGTAAACACGTCGAGCGTGAGCGTTCAACCGGAACACACCCAACGACGGCGGCGGCGATGATGATAATGGGGAGTGCAGTGATCCCCTCACTAACGCTTATATTTTTGAGTTCAAAGACGTTGACGGTTGAATAGGAGAAAAGGTTGCAGAGTGACAAGTTACACAAGTTAGGTATAAGTAATTTTATTAATGTTTAAAAAGTAATTGTTCACAATAAAGTGTAAAATAAATTTGAGGACAGAGCGAAAAGCATCTGCCCGAGAAGTTAGTTACGTACAGTAGGTATGTACGTAGTTCAAACTCTAAACTAATTCTAATTTTGCAAAAGACATCATCTTATATTTATATGAAATCTATGCGGATATAAATGTACACGGTAGAGTCTAGGAGGTGGATATTGAAAGGAGCCGGAGCTGGATGTTATTGTTATTGCCAAAAGACCCGAGTGTGTTATTGGCAATTTAATAGGTTTGTTTTCGCATTGATTTGGATATGCGAAAACAGCTCTTAATCAGTTTAATTAATCTTTTAATTATACTACCAAATCCGATTTATATATTATTTTAAAGGATTTGTTTTGCATCATTTTGGCAAAGCGAGGATAGATATTTTAATCAGTTAGATTAATCTTTTAATTAATCTGTTTAATCGAAACAGATTAATAGTCTTGTTGTTGTCCAGCGTGCTACGTCGTGAGAAATGTAATTACAGTATTTAATATATAGGAAAGCGACTCCGTCGGTTTACTACAGGAAGCATCGCTGTTATCTATTGAAGTGGATACCTACTCCAACAATACTATTGTCCGGACGGATTAAACAATGGCTTTAGTAAAGAAATCACAATGTCGCAAAAGCGAACGAAAAAATAACGTTTTCTAGTGTGTGTGTGTGTGTGTGTGTGTGTGTGTGTGTGTGTGTGTGTGTGTGTGTGTGGAATCGAGAGCGTACGCGGTTACGAGGCGAACGGCCCAGTAGAGTGCCCTGGTAGGGCCGAGCCTGCCCAATGTTTTTTTTTCAAAGATTATTTAGTTATCAGACACTTATATAAAGCGTTTTACAGTGCACGAATTGGGAACTATTAAGTAGAGGAGCTCAATCCAACAATTTGTAAGCTGCGTTCCAAGTGAAAAATTATTTAACTCAGACCCATGGAGAGCCGGTAAAGTACGATTGAGAACGGCATTGCCCCCCACCCCCTTAAACAATTCCCAATTTTTCAATTCAACATTTGACCTCAGTTACATAATTTGAACTTTATTCTATTCCAAGTATAATATATTTAACTATATGTATGTACCTAACATGCAAGTGAATATGGATTTATATATTATATTCACCTTATTTTTGGAAATTTATATTGATAGATAAAAATAATACCTACATATTTCGGTAGGAAATAAAAAAATTATTATCATCAGTGATAATAGATATCATTTGTCCTAATCCTAATTTTTCAATACTACATTTAACCTTGGTTCCATAATTTTACATTTATTCTATATGCAGTATGCAGTATGCACCAAATTAGATTGACTTTCCCACCGGAAAAGATGAAAAGCAAAGCATTATTTCGACTACTTATCGTGTACACAGACACAAAAAATTAATTAATTAAAAATATTACACGCAATACAAAATTAGAGTTTCCATTTCATGAACTTAAATTTGACTTATGAGCAAGGTAGGTTAGTAGGTAAGACGTTATATAAAACATAATATTTAAAACAATGTAAAATCCAAGACTTGAATATTATTGTTTAATATTCACTTAGTGAATATTGTGTTGTTTTTTTTTTTAGTTTATTATTAATAATAAATATTAATATATATCCTCCAGAAGTCCAGAAGAAAACAGTTAAAGTATTAAATAATTATATTTATTATCATCCTTCATTTTTATTTTTTATTTTATTTTATTAAATAAATTACCAAATTTAAAAGTTTTTTCTCAATAGGTAGTTAATATATACATAATATGATGTCTACATAAAACATCCATTCAGAAAATACCTATGTAATATATATAGGTACATTTAAAATACTTTTAAGTAAAAATAAATAATAAATTAACAGTGAAACATATTATACTAGTAGGTAGTAGGTACATACTACACAGGCACACAGCATATTCTTATATAAGTAAATTACATATTAAATTAAAATTAAGTTATTTCAAATATACTGTTTAAACTGTTTAAAACTCAAAAAATTTATTTTGTTTAAAACATCATTAACCAATAATTATTGAATACATTGACTACATTGAGTTAAAATGTACCACATACGACATACAATAGGTAGTAATGCTGTAGTCTTGGGCGTAACTAGGATTGAATAGTTACAGGAGCTAGACTGCTAGAGTCCTACAAAACTAAAGTGTAAAATAACACGTGGGGGGCAAAGCCCTTCACACCCCCCTTGTAAGACTCACTGAAATTTAGTTGTTACGAAAAATCCGCTCAAACCATGATTTTTTTGGGTCTTCTTCGTTCTAAGCACTACTTGTTTTTTTTTTATTTGAATATACTGAACATTTTGATAATTATATACAGTAAAATCTAACGTATTTACGTATATCGTATACAGTGGGGGGTGGGCTAACGTGCTGAAGCTCCCCCCATTGCCCGTATTATATTACTTAAAAAAAAATATTTATCAAGTTCCAACTGTCAACTATAGTACCTAAGCAATACGTAAATTTCATATACGTCTTACCAGAATGAATTACATTTTGAAAAAACATTGTATTTGCATGCCAATTTTCCTAAAATTATCTGTAACTTTTCGGTAAAAGTATGAACTACTCTTATGAAAAACCTTATATTAAATTTTCTAGTCTTAGCTTATACAAATTTAATATTTTATAAGTTTTGAACAACAAATTAACTGTGGTTTTGACGAAATTTGAAATTTGAACTTTAAATGCTTATAAAAAAAAAGCCATGATGCCTATGTATCGTTAATATTTTAGCTATAATAAAAACTTACGTATTACATTTTTAAGCTTTTTGATCAGCTGTATAATTTTTCATTGACATTTATAGAATAAAAAATGTTAATTAATCAAATAAATCCAAGTGAGGACGGTATCTATATAACCACAGAATAGATATTTAATTTTAATCTATTCGGTGGTATAACCAAGCTGGTTACCAAACAATTTTAATAAATTTAAATTTTTTATTTCTCTAATTATTTTAAAAAGCATTTTCAATTTCGACCTCATAAAAATACCAACATCCAAATTGCTTCCAAAAATATACACCGGGCATCGATGATCAGAGCATTTTTTCTACCAGAAGAGTTGAAAAGTTACAAATATTTTAAAATACCTGAAATAAACGTCTGAAATCATTAGACTGGACAAAATAAAAGTTACCAATTTTCAAGCCCTCCCCATTGAAAAATCCTGCGTACGCCACTGATCGTATACGTTATTATAGGTACTCAAAAATAACGGCTGTGACCGTCTGTAATAGTACCTACCTATCTACTTTGCAGTCTGCACAGGCGCACAGTAAATTTAGAACTGAGAATTGGAAAATAAAATGATTATATTATAATAGTATTCAAACACTGTATGAAATACGCGCGAATGTGCGACACAACTAATATAGGTAACTATAATATTATAAAAATAGGTATACCAATACGGGACGCGGGCACCTATTTAAAGGTAATAAAAATATAAAATTAAATTATAATATTATATGTCGGTAGAGCACGAAACTCTTAATCTCGGGGTCGTGGGTTCGAGCCCCTCGTTGGGCGCCACTTTGTCGTATACGCCGATCACAGACGTACACAAATAGACAAACAAATAATAATATAAGCACTTTATTAAACTCGGATTCCCAGTGGTAATCGAGTCACACGATCACCACACTATGACCATCTCTCTGTCTTCCCATATTACTTATATATAAATATTACAATCGAAGCACTACTTATACTTACTGACTATGCTTAAAATTATACTAATTGTTATTGTATTATATAATAATTGATATTGTTTTGGTATTTTACCTGTTACATATGAATGTTTACTTAACCTAGTTAACAATATTTTTTATATATTATGCATGATACAATACTACATACCTACACAGTACACAATGTAAATTATATTATATACTCGTATTTATATCATATTGTATAATATAATAATTGTTAATTTATTAATTTACACATTATTTTTTTTTCGTAACGATTTGGGTTCTAACCACTAGCTTAAGGAGGGGCTGAAAAGTAAAACCTCATAGGGGGGCTATACAGAAGTACGGGGGGCTAAGCCCTCCTAAGCCCCGCTAGTTACGCCGATGACTGTAGGGCTGTATTATACCTACGACACCTACTATAGCAGTTTAAGTTGCTTAGTTTTTTTAGATTCTAAGTGAATCAATGAATGTTTTGATTTTACAATGCCGTGTGTTTATTTAAAATTGTTTTAATATCTGTTATAAACAAAACCAAAGTCTCTAATACTAACTCGCAAGTCGCATAGTCGCATAACTTTTTATCAAGTAAAAAAAAACCAAATCAATAGATTTGCATATAAAACTTATAACTATAACTATTATAACTTATAACTACCTATAACATAAAGTTGGTTAAGTTAGAATAAAATATAGTTAATAAGTAGGGTTCGGCAAGGGAAAATTAGGAAAATTCTCAAGGGGGGGGGGGAATTGTAATTTATCAATCCATTTATAAATTGGAAGGGCAATGCCTGCCATAAGGGCCTTATAATTTTACATTATACTATTACATTAGGCGTGTAATATATAGGTGTACGGGCCGGGTACGAACAATGATAGGCCGTGCCGCCCAGTCACCAAAATACTTCGCGCGCTGTACTCACACACCGACCGACCCGTGTAACGGTGTGTATGTGTGTATAGCGACTCAAAGGAAGTGGACGGGGCCGCCGAGCGTGTGTGCGAGAGTGTGTAAGCTTAAATCTATTGGACAAGAGGTAACTATAAGATGATAACACGGTCGCTGGTAAAAATGAGTTGCTGTATTGTACACAAAATAAATAATTATTTACGGATACAAAGAATACAAAAATCACAACAGCATAAAAGTATAAAAATATGAGTAGGTAATAATATTATGGCCCTTCTGGCCCGACAAAATATAATAATAATAATAATAATATATGCCAGCTATTTGAGCTATGGCTCGTACCTACATAAATAATAAGTGTAATATAATGTGTATAACCCTATGTGCGGTCCTTACGACCAAACAAATATAAGTATAAAAATAATGTACAGCCCTTTTGGCCAAACCAATTAATTGTGAGTAACAAAAATATAATAATAATACAAAAACTCACAGACTATATTGAAATATTAATAAGAAAATAGTATACACTGGCGATTCTCGCCTTACAATAAATAATAATTTTGACAATTCGTGCCTTACAATATATATATAAAAACATGGCGATTCGCGCCTGAACAATATATAAAACTATTTAGCGATTCGCGCTTTGATGGAAACAATAATTTCAAACCATGGAAACAATATCCGCGACGGGTTGCTCACGACGACGGACGGAGGAAGAAAAAAATGTTACGGCGGCCGTGTTAATTATATTCGCGGCGGCGTACGATAACCAGCTTTAATCTACATATTATAATATTATAATTTCTATACTAATATAAAATAAAAATAAACAATAAACTTGTGTGCGTGCGAGTGGGTGTGTGAGCAGGTCGGTGGCGAGATATGGTGATACGGCGGCGACAATAGGTATAACTGGAAGATTGTGAAACAACAATTATTTAACCAATTATGAATCAACCATAAAAGTAATTTATTGAATTTTTATTTAATTAATAATAATAGTAAGTAAGTAATAAGTGAGTACATAAACATAATACAAATAATTTATATACGGGTTTACTCATTCGAATATTGAGACACAATCAGGCGCATTTTATTGGCAATTTTTACTATCGTGAAAAAAACTGGCTACACGTCATGTAGGTACCTAGTACCTACTGGGTTGAGAATGAGAAATAACGAATGACGTGATATGCAGTGCTCGAATTGGGAATTATTAAGTATAGAAGCTCAATCTAACAATTTATAAATTGCGTTCCAAGTGAAAAATTACTCAACGCAGACCCGTGGGGGGCATTGCCAAATCAATTCCTAAATTATAGTACAAACATTTTCTCTACGTGTATCTCCTAACTAGTTAAACTTGGTGATGTATCTATTTAATAGTTAATACACAAAAGTAAAAACATATGGTAATTTATTACGAATAAAAATTACAATTTAATTTTATGTAAGCTAAGTTTACTTTTCAGACAACTGTGTGGCGGTCTTATGTAACATATTAATATTTTGTGTCACCTCAGCACATCTTGACCTAAAATCACTAAATTATTTTCCGCCTATATTGCATGTACCTACAAGTATATTGAATTATTTTAAATCGACAACTGTCTGCAATACACGACAGCAGCGACCGGTCTACACTTTTGTCAACGGGCTACGACAGCGCGACACTGTCGACTCTCCCACCGCGCCATCGTCGTCCACCGTCGTCACGACAACTTGCGTATTTTTTTTCGTACCGTGTCACGCACGGCGCCACGTAACGTACAGTTCACCATACCTCTGTCCACCTTTCGCCTGCGTAAGCTGTGAAAGTTTAATTCGATAAAGCGTTCAGTCATTTAAACTACATTTATCCAAATCGTTTTGTGTACTTCTATGAAAACCACTCGTCAATCGCGACCGGACTGTCACGGCAACAGCAACGACAGCCCGTGTCAAATTGGCTCCCCGCTAAGGAATCATCTCCCGTCACCACCTCAAGTCAGCGAAAAGGTATGAGTCTTGATCAGTGGCGTCATTTGGGGGGGGGGGCAAGGTGGGCATTTGCCCCTGTCTGATTTTATAAGCGACCCAATGGGCCGGTGTTTAGTTGTTGCCGTTTTACCATTATTACATTTTTTTAGCACAAAAAC
>WHPZ01587340.1:13332-23884 GCA_016617965.1 Macrosiphum rosae | reverse complement strand
AAGTTATGGTATACATATTGTATGAACTACCACTAAATTATTTGAGGGGGGCAAGCGCTCCCCTTATCCCTGGGAGTGTGCGCCACCACAGTGTATTGTGTATATAATTTAATAAATTGTATACATATATAACTTGTAATTTGTATATAAGCATTATAAGCACTATATTATATTATTATTTATTTTTAAATATATATTTAATAATTAATTAATGGTATATATAATTATTTTATTTTAAATAATAGTTTAATATATTTTAATAGTTGGATTTAAATATTTAATCTTCAATCATAATTAAATAAAAATAAATATTACATCTAAATTATTAATTTTCAAATGATAATATATTTTGTAATAACATTGAAAACAAAATAATTATTTTTAAATCTAAACTAAATATTAATCAACCTTTATCATTGGAAATTGTTACTTGGGTTGTCACTAAGTTATAAATCGATATGGTATGGCGTGGGGAGTAGTTGCTTCGTACTTTTTATTTATTTTCTGAGTTGAGCTACAATATGGCGTGTGCATTTTTTTCGGAAAACACTTGGTTCAATAATAAATCTCAAAACAATCTTTCAGAGCTTATTTAAATTTTTACGTGGATTATACCAAGAATAGATAATTTTTCAAATTCCAAATAAATCATTCAAAAAAATGATAAGTATATGAGAAAAAAAACTTGCGTAGAAATTCAACTACATATTCAACGTAATCTTGATTCATTTCGGATGAACCAAGGGTGTTACGCTCAGAATCGTTTTACAAATGCGACGACTTGTCATTGATGTTAAATTTAGAAATAAACACACTGTTACTAAGAGGATCCTTCTACAGCAGTATCTCTATTTTATTTTTACGAACCTAATTCGAATCGAATCCTTTTCGAAGCCCGTTACGCGTGTGATTCAAATAATAATAACAAATGAACAATCGCATCTGCAGCTCTAACGACGTTGAACAGTAGTTGTACAACTTATGTATATGCCATGATTTATTTTCATTTAAGCTTTGTATTAAAATCAACGTACGGTTTCGTACACAAAGTGCCAGAATTGTAAGTCCAAGAACGCCGGGCAGTCTCAACGAACAATGATTTATGTCCTCATTTAACTTAAATAAATAAATTTGTGACATGAATACATTTAGACATAATATCGAAATGTACAGTGTACAGTGTGTAGCTTGACAAAGCCCTATTACTGGGTGAGGGTAATGAGTATTCACTTATAAGTTATAGTAGTATAATACATTGCCTATATAACTTTATATAAGAACGAAAAAAATTATTTATAATAAGAAAAAAAAACCAGGAAACTTGTTCTCCTTATTTGTAATTTTTGAATTCAATACTTTTCGTTTTAATATCTAATTTTGTCTAATTTTAAACTTCAAATGTCATAAGATTCGTCGTTTTATGAATGTTGTCACCATTTTAATTTCAAACGCTTATAAAAAAAAATAGCGCGTACCTAATATGCGTTTTAAATATTTTTAAATTGTTATCAAAACCACTTATGTGGAATATTTTATTATATTATTTTCAAGCGTTTATACTTTTTTTTTATAGATTTATGAAAAAAAAGTGAACATTTAAAACGTCTTCAAATAGCATAAAATAAGTCTAATAATATCGTTGAGAATAGAAAATGATAATTTAAGTTAAAGCTTAATGTACTTTTCGTTGTTTAATATTTTTTAAATACCTAACAAACCATTGAAAGATAAATTGTGTGAAAATAAAAGCTTAAATCATTTAAAGACTAATTTGCCTACCTATGTATTTTAATATGTCTAGTTCCAGTAAAAACAGTTTATGAGGAATCTTTTCCACTCTCAAGTATTATAACTCAAAAATGTATTAATTTTCAAGTACAAAATTATTTATACATTATCGTAATTTTTAACAAGTTTCTATATCTATTTAAAAAAAAAAAAATACTGAATTTTTGATATTTTTTAAGTTATTTTACTGCTAAATTTTTGCTTTTAACCATTTGACTTCTCCAAAACCCTCCTAAACGTACACTAGTTAGAACGGATTTGCTTCCAGAATTCATCTGCAACGTAGGCAATCTAAAATTATTTAAATGTAACTATTGTTCTATGGTATGGCTGTATAAATCTAGATAACTATTACAATATGTTCTGTCCTAACCCGTAACTCTATACAGAATTATCCATCAACGGTTTCATATTTTTTTTATGCACCATTGCAGTAAATAGGTACTGCAGGCGGTAGACACGAGCATTATCATATTGCACTTATTTGGGACTAAACGGTTTTCGGTCGGAAAAATTATGAAATTACGTCACTGCAGTTGTACAGCTGCAGTGGCGCATCACGCCGTGCACATTTTTAAATCGCCATCGGACAAATAACAGCCCTCTTTTCGTCAGTCACATCCATTTTCACGTATTCATAAACTATACGACGGTCGTATATCGTATAAGGCTACGGGCCGATGGTTGGTGTAAAAGGCATATTACTATGCAAACAACGCAAATGATATCCGAAAAACCAATACGGATTCGAACATTGTAGTCTTTTTCGAAATCTGATTCAGGTTTTTTCCCCAATGCTCGCGTATTTGTGTTATCGCACGTTTATCATATGTATATTATAGAATACAGAAATTGCCTTCGTCCCTCACTATACTTCGTACCAAATATAATATAATATACGCCCTCTACAACACCTTTGCGTCGTCGTCGTCGTCATCGCCGTGTATACGAATATATCGTTCTATTTGCAAATTCAATATCACTTTATTCGACGAGTGACTACGGGTCCGTATAAATCGACAAAAAAAAACCTCTTTACGTCTAACGTCTCGGTCATTTGCGCGCGTATATTTTATACGATATATTATTATCAACATATACATGACATACACCCAGAGAATATACAATTTCAATTTCCAGTACATTTATATACATACATAAGTAGCTACGGGGTGCGCGACGATGACTTTACGATAATATATTATATTATTATGTAGAATATTATTATAATATTGATACACGCTTGCGACACGACGGGACCTTGAGGCTCCGGTGCATAGGCACTAGACAGCGACGCTAACGTGATTAATTTTGACGATAAAAAGCGTTAAAAATAAATAATAATAATAATAATAACTGTAATAAATTGTGTACTATTCTATTATAAAAATTGTTGGTAATCGCCGAATTTTAGTATTTTACTAACAAGGTGTATAGATATCAAGTAAAAATTAGTTTACCGGTCTCAATTCGCAAGTTTACCAAAATTTGTTTTATACTATTTTTACAGAAGACAATAATTATAGAATAAAAATAATATTTTAGTAAGTAGTTACTTCTAAAAACAAATAATATATAATGACCTATTTATTTTAATAATAATCGCCGATTTTAACTTCTCAAAAGTACCAACTAGGTCTGATTTTCTATCTGAAACCTCCCTCCAAGATGAAAATCAAAGTTTTATTTCAAATACGTATCGTGTATATCTACATACAAAAAAAAAAAAAAAACACATCGGTGTAAAATCGATACATTCATCGTTCTGCTTAAAATCTAATAAAGCATATACAGAATACAATATATTGTTATTTGTTATGGTTATCAAAATGTCATGGTCTCAAAAGAGAGAGAGATAGAAAATTATTGCCGTTAAAAAATCATATACACGCATTTCAATACAGATAGGGTCTCTTTCGAGTTTCAAAGTGATTATTAGATTTCCCTGCTATATAATCATTTCGATGAAGGATACGGTCTGAGTAAGATATATGCGTCGAGGATTCCGTGAACACAATTTTTCTGGTATGATTAAATAAAATCGGAATCAACACTGCGGACTACGCGTCTTTTTTTTTTTTCTCCGACTTCAGCACTCGGATAGAAAAATAATAACTCGAGTGCAATTAAAATTTAAAAATGAAAAAAGCAGTACGAAAAAATAAATACGAGTTGCCATAACGACAAACTCAATAACAGGTAGGCAACGGTGCCAGTTTTTTCCTCCCCGCATATAGCTGATATTAATAATACGACGGCAAATTTATGTTAATTTTTTCAATTTTAGATATTATCATTTTAAACGAAAACATCGTGTCGTTTTAGAGACGACGATGTGGCGTAAAATAATGAAAAAACGAAATCGCGGACGTGATACTGCTATACAGCAATCAATGTGCAGGGTTGCATTAGGACACTCGTCTCGCTTCGCTTGCCACGTCACAAGTCAGTTTCGTTACATATTACTTTCAACTTGGAATAATGGCGATAAATCATGTTGCAATTTGTGATCTGAAAACAATTTTCTGCGTGGCTCGGTGTACAGTATGGTATTTAAATATTTTAGGTGCTCATTTAACGAATTATGGACCGCTACGACTTCAGTTATAAATTGCAATATTTTATATGATATCCTACCTTTAAACTATTCGGTAAAAGTATATTAAAGTCTAAAACACTAAAATTACGAGCTTCATCTTGGTATGGAAACAAAAAATATTCATTAAAAACGAACATTTAATTAAAATTCTAATAATATCCTATAAAATAAAACGAAATATTTTTTATAATTTACCGTAATTAACGATTCGGCTCAATTCAGGGCACATAATCTAAAATGGTAAATATATTAGCACATTTTAAGAACTATTTCTGTTTTATTCGATTGTACCAGACCGTAGTATTTATACAAACACTTTTCAAATTTGCATAGTTTTCGTAAATTAATTTTCATTATGACACACCACGCCCGCCCTTCTCAATAAATATAATTTTGGCCAAACCAAGGTACCGATCACGTGTACATGTTTAATTCACTAATATAGAATTTATATAATATGCCAAAAACCTATTCACAATTATATTTATTATTATTTAGACGTATTGAAAAGAAATCTTTCGCAGTTTATATTTTATGCACGGGATTTGAATAATGAAAACGATCTGAGGCCATTTACGTTTGAATAGAATAACAATAATAATAATGATAATAAAATCGTTTTGCATAAAATAATAGTTGCTAATCCCATTACTATATTAATACAACGACACCTGACTATTTGAGATATTATTACATTTCTTTGTTTATTCTTCAGAAAATTGAACTACTTACTGTATTATTTCTGGTAAATTTAACACAGTAGCTTCATCTCAATCGAAATATTTTTAAAAGAACGTGTATTTCATCTAAATATTATAATCATAGGTCAACATTTTTATAATACACCTCCCTCACACTTTACCGAAATAGAGTACAAACTCTTAAAATGTTGACAAAACATGACCGTTCATCATTCAATAAATCTGGAAGTAAAAAATCACAGAGTTACTTGGGTATGTCAAACGTTTTAAATTATCCTTCTCATCTTAAGAAATGTCTTGTGATACCATTTTACTATTTACTTACAATATTCTAACCATTACACGTATCATTTGTATAGAATTTGTTCCTATTTATTATTTTAATATACTAGCACAATATGTTTCAATAACACGATCATCAATGGTAACACGGCGTATTGGATAGACAATTTGGGTACACCCGTTTCAGGCTAGGGTTTATTTTTGTAGTTTATTTATTTACTCGTATGGCTTTAAATAATTAAATGAACCAACGATATAGCAAATATAGCGACATAATTACACTAGAAATAATAAATAGAAAATTCTATCACAATATGTTATTATAAAATCAGTAGTTTATAAATAATTTATATAATATTACACTAAATTTCCTCTTCTGGCATTCCATTATAATACCTTGTATGGTATGTCCTTTGTCACCACAGTTGCATGCTCGACTATATTTAATCCCCATTTGTGAATTATGTATCCACAGATCCCATGACCTGTTCGTGGCCTGTTAAGTATCGGCCACTCATGCCTCGGTGGTTTCATTCGATTAACTCCTTGGTTAGGACTTAGGATCTTACACCAAATAATACTACATGGTATAATATTAGAGTTAGACCACATTCCATTAATTAGCTGAGTTAAATCCTATTCTTGTCAGCTCTTTGGCAGATTCCAAAAAGCATAGCGGGACGCACGTTCCTTGATTTTGAAATTGGGAAAAATGAGAGTATCTTTTAACATTTTCCATAATACTGAGTGTTTCAAATCCTTACGCCTTTTTTATCATTTTAATAAGTTTCTCTTTCCTTCTCATATATTTAGTGATATTATTATATTAGTCAATACAGCCCGGGTAGCCATTGCAATTGTGTGGATTTTACTATCCCTCTCATAACACTATTTAGGTGCGTGTCCACTTTATTTACATGTGCGTTGTTACACTACACCTGCAGGGCCCCCATACTTGGTTACACTATAGTCTATATTTAAATGCTAATTCAGCATGCAATAATCAGCACCCCAGTCTCTTCCGGGTATTATTTGGATCAAATTAATTCTTGATCGCATTTCCTTTCCAGTTTTGTCCAAATTATCATTAAATTCAAGTGTTATTTCCAAGTATTCTGTTGTGAAGTTGGATTTATCTTGTATAAATTCAAATCTCATATAGACTAAAAGTTATATTATGAGTTACGACGTATAAATTATATTTTTTAATACATTTAAGTTATAAACGAATTATTAAAAAATACCCAAAAACTCGACGTAAGTCGGTAATTATAAGTATAATGAAATTAGTATGTAGGCACCATATAAGTCGTATCATATTATTATTGCAACGATTAATGGATAATTGTAATTGTATGATGATCATTTTATAGTAAATGACGTATTTAAATCTTTGTATAATAACTTTTATTTTATTTTTTTGTATAGGTAATTTAAATCTGTATAAATAAAACTTAATAGTTTCCAAAAATGTAGTGCCTCATAGTTCGAGTTTTTAAAATATTAAAATAGATTTTCGATTTTCCAACAATAACACTCGTCGATTATATTTGAACAAATCACACTATTTAAAAATGTTACGATAAAAGTGTGTTAAGGGGGTTGGAACGTGATTAATTTTCGGTCGAAAACATAGCTCACGACTTCAATCATTATACGCCCAATATAACGTTCTGATATTAATTTTGAAAGCAGATTTGAATTCGTCACTAAATTATCTATGATTTTTCTGAATTTTATTTTTTTTTTACTTAGAAATTTACTATCAAAAAGAGTAAAAATAGATCATATTCATAATTCAAATTTAAATACATTGATATGGAATATGAAAAAATCAAACTATAGTAAATTTAGAGGAGAATTCAAATCTGCTTTCAAAATTTAAATCGGAACATCCTACTGAGCGTAATGATTGAAGTCACTGCAGTATTTTTTGAAAAAAAAAAAATTGTAATTTTATAAAGTAATAAGTGGTGACATGTGCATGCGCGTAGGTAAAATGACAGAAGTATTATGATGCCCCTATAAAACGTGATCGGTACTACGAATTACACATACTAATGTTCATTTACTTTCAACACATTCACAAGACCCATATGAACTAAAATATGAAATGCCTAGTTTTTACTCCTTAGAATGGATTACGCTCCAGCTGCCCCCTTAATAATCATTTTTGAATAAATCTTATTACAATTAATATCAATGACCAAGGGCACTACAAAACTAAACTCAGTTTGACCTACAATCGTCAATGTCTTTTTACATTGCCCTCGCAGTTGTATAATTACTATGAACGCACATTTTATATTACATATTATTATAATTTGAAACCCTTGTATAAACTTTTGTTTGATTTTCTTTAAAATAACTTAAAAGATTTCGGTTTAATGAAATACCTTAGGCCGATCCAAAGACCGTCTGTATACCGTATCGATGTAAATAATATCTATAATAATAATAATATATAATATACTATAGACCGTCGTGCTGCGTTGTGCGGGCACCGGACGATGCGTATTATCATATATAGTTGCGCCGCCCGGCCATTGTTAATATTCTACACATTCGTAATATTCTATTTTATATTATTCGTTATTAATCAGCAGAGTGCGCGCCGCCGTCGTCGACACAACATCATCACCGAGATTGTTGCACTCTCGGCACGTCGTCATATTTGTATGATTGTTTCCGACGGACGACGGCACATAATATAATGATGACGTACAAATCGTACTTTCCGCGAGAGCGTGAAAACCATTTCCTCCGTTGTCATTTCCAAATGGATTTTATTGAAACGCGCTTTAGACTCGGCCGCGCGCATTGTGTCGTCTGCCTTTTATGTCATCATTATCGTCATTACGATTCGCATAAATAGTATAATGCGAATGTTATGCGCCAACGCGCCACAATATATATCTGCACGCCCGACGAATTTGTAAAGTCATACATTATGTTATTAAAAAAATTTGTTAGTATACGCACTACAGCCTGTGCGCGCCGGTGTTGATTTTGCAAAGATACATAATGCGAGTTGATTTTCGTAATCTACTTATGGATGCAACATAATTTGAAAGTCGGAATATATGGTCTACAAAAAAAAGTATATTGACCTTAAAATTTCAGCTTTTATTTATTTTCACTAGTCACGTCTACGTATACAAATAGATCTTATATAATAATATATATTATAAATAAAAACCAAAAAATGTGCAATTCATATTTAAATATTATTTCGCATTAACCCCGTTAAAATCGAATACCTCAAAAGTGAAAATTGATAAACGATTTATCATTTAAAAGTCAACAGGTTTAGCTTACACCGGCCAGAAAACATTTATCAATGTTGTACTGATCAATTGATTTATTACAATATTAACAAATAGCAACTTTAATTTTTTGGGGGAGAAAATTTGACAAACAAATTATGATAATGTGTGATCAATGACGATTTGTATTTTTAATGAATTTAAAAATGTTTTTTAAAATTACATTTTAGTCTTTAAAGTATGCAAATTTTTGTCAGGGCTTTTAGGTCACTGGAATAAAAATTAAATTTGTGGAGACTATTGAGTGGATTTTTATACAAAGTTTCATAATAATAATAATATGCATTACATCCAGCTGTTGACTATTATTATCGTTAAACCCATAATATTTACATGGTAAATTTATGATCATGAATGTGGTTAAATGAGCTTTAGTTTTTATTCTCAGTACATTCTAAGACGTTCACTTTGATTTTGAACATGGATAACTCAGTTGTTTACATTACTTTACAATTATTATTATAATGCAAAAAACTGCATTTAAAATAGTTTCAAAAGGTATACTTATTATGTGTATTCTATAATTATTACGTACTTAATAGTCTATATAATATGGTTTATAAAATATATACCTACTGTAATTATTATTGTATTTTATTTGCCACTGAGTAATTTGTGGGGAAACGGTATTTATTATTGTGAGACATGGTTCGGTATATAGCCATATAATACAATATAGGATATAAGTACAACTACGTATATATATATATTATTATATAGGTACTTTCATACATTGCAGTTTTGTTCACTTTGTTTAGAACGAACTAATTATTTAGCGAAAGCCAACGAAAATTTCGAAGCAAACACGCGTACACTACCACAGTTATTATACCGTACGAAATATGTTAGTCGTGTACTGCAGTTAACGAGCGACGTAGTGATAAAACGAAAAACAAAATTAATTGCATCTGTACAAAATAGGGTTTAAAAATATGACCTCTGCAGAGCTGGTAATTACCTACGGGTATATTAATAGCAGTAGGTCGTCGTGTTAAACTTATCGTATGAAAAGCAATGTTTCCTCTTTCGCGTATTATACAATATAATATATTATGCACTTTATTGTGCACTTTAAAATGAGTTATTGAACGCCGCAGACAGATGGTAACCTTTAAACATAACGCCTCCTATGCACATACACATACACAAACGCATGCAAATTCATGTGTATAGCTTCGAGAGAAAACACGAACATAAAAATCGATATGATATTATTATTGTAACATTATCAATTTTGTATTTTATGTATAGAACACTTGAGTGTAGTTCGACTAAAATGTGCTAGATTTTCAAAAACCATAGGTGCAGGTAGGTAGGTACTGCCATTTATATTCTTCACTGACATCGCGTGGCAATGTGACATTATAAAATCAGTGGCGTCATTTGGGGGGGGCAAGGTGGGCATTTGCCCCTGTCTGATTTTATAAGCGACCCAATGGACCGGTGTTTAGTTGTTGCCGTTTTACCATTATTACATTTTTTTAGCACAAAAACGCATGTACAATAGGCATCTATTTTACTAAGAAATTATTTTCACAATAATACATTTTTACTAATTGATAGTTGGAATATATTTATATTTAGACATATGTGGGGACGTTCACATTGTATGTATGGGTATGTATTTATGTATAATTGTTTTTCTGAGTGTGTTTTGTGAAGTAAAATGAACAAATTAATGCACAACAATAATAATAATTAGTATCATAATCTCGTATAGTTTAATTTCTAAAATCTTAAATTAATACAAATTCTAAAAACAACAACCGATTGGCACTCTTATTAATTATCATTGATCACGGACTTCAGTTAACAACTTAACTTGCGACAGTCGTGTATGATTTAACTATTCTGCG
>WHPZ01587340.1:0-13282 GCA_016617965.1 Macrosiphum rosae | reverse complement strand
TATAGTTACAAGTATAAGATTGAAAAAACATATAAAATGGTATCATAGAAAAAATAATTTTAAATTTAAAACTACTATTTAGTTTCCAACGAGGAATTTAGTTAGTAATCTAATTCTCACATTATGCACCATAAATGTTATTTGTAAGTCGTTATAGCTTTTTGAATTACTGCTGCTAACCCATCGTTTTATAAATTCTCTGGAGACGGGAATTTAAGAGTCTTCTTTCCTGTTCGTATCTAAAGCCGTTATCGGAAGTAAATAACACACTTTTTTGCTTTCGGAAACCGAGTGGATGGCTAAGTGTCGGATGTCCCGCACATAATGAAACCCCAGAGAGTAATACTCTAAGGATTCAGTCCATTATTATATATTTATGACTATGGCGTGGGCGACTGTCCGAATATATCTGATCATGACACGGTGGAAGGCATTTTGAGATTGCATTTTATTCGTATTTTATATGCTCTACGCCCGGCAGACGTGATGGGCCTAAACCCACCAGCCACATTTTGAAAATAAGTAATTTTCTTCTTGCCAGTACACTATACCCGACTGCATGTCTACCTTCATAATAAAGATGTTTTTTAAAAATTTAATTCAGTGTTTGAAGTTGACTCGTTCAAAATATCGAAGTATTGTAAATCAATAAGTTATGGCGCTGTTTGTTACTATAGTCGTTCAAATGTTCAATAAAACTACTATGGGTTTGATTGGTTTGAAGCCCACGTATTATTCAAAACTTGATATCCTTAATATTTTTTTATTATGTTCTAAATTATGCGGTGGACTCGTTGACGATGGCAGTTGAATTTATTATTCATGGTTTTGTATTCAAGATAATATTTTGATTTAGGCTCGATTTGCAAATATTTTCACATTTTTATCCTACACATTATGCATTTTAAATTCAAACACAACGTGGTTGTGTGTGAACACTGAACTGCAGTATTATGATTTCGGTTTGAGTGTCCCCCCAATAGTAAAGCAGTACACGTGTCAGACCGCAGCAACCACACGCGTCGTCAAACGCACATGACACTCCTTAAAAAAAAAAAAAAATAATGAAATGCGCTAAACTGTAAATTATAATTCAGTTTTACGACTGCTGGTACATTCATTAATGTGAAAAAAATAACTGCCAAGTATTATGACGTGTATTAGGCTCATCTACGATGCTGTAAATATAATTACACAAGTATTGTTGATAAACATATTATGTCTGCAGGCACACCAATTGCATTCCAAATTATTTACATCGAAACCCCGTTAAAACGTCGTATGCCGTTGCCCTCGAATTTATTATCGCTCCCATAAATTCGATTGATTCAATTGAAATCGTATTTAAAATTGAGAAATTGAACAAAATCAAATGGAATTTTACGATTATAAAAAAACGCAACTACATACACTGCACGGTGCACATATTTTAACGATAAAAAGAGGGTGTCGGAGAATAGTAGGATCGTAATCGCAAACAAACCGGTTTATTTGGTCTGTTATTACTTCTAACGCAAATCGTTTCTTGTTGTTCAAAAAAAATAAAAACACAAATGGTAAACGTATCGACGTTATTACGCATTGCGTGCTAGTAACGGGAGGGCACACGAACGAACTTACATAAATCTGAATTTCAAAAAGGGCGACTCCACCCCATAAGTCGATCCCGATGACCCTTTTGCATACACAATAAGTACGCAGTAAGTACACACTACATATCTAACACCGTGGATTTAGAAGGTTAGATTTCGTATGAATACGTTAAAGTTGGGAGCATATAATATATTTTTATTATTAATTCATTATTTGCATATATTAAAATAAAATATAAATTATTTTATAAAATAATATTTGTGTTAAAGAACACGCTGGTGTATTTATATTATATTTTTGTTTATAGGTTTAAAATAATTGTTTAATTGTTGACGGCGTTTTATATCGTAGGTACATATTGGTGCATTATATGCACTATGAATTATAGTGTATGTTAATTATTATAGATGGATGCATAACATATTATGTTTATTGTTCACAATAATCCGAATTAAATATCTATTTAACTGAATTACCCAGTACAAGCTTATATATAATGACAGATTAATAATTTAAATTCATATTTCAGTAATTACTAGGTAAAAATTATTTTGAGATTGGCAATAGATTTACTCATATAGCTGGTTAGGTTAGGTTAAGTTATGTTTATAACTTAAACCCACCCTATTATATTTGTATCCATACTTATATTCTCATTTTTAGGTCATATCCTTATTGAAATGAAAATATTTTATGTTTGTATCTTCTACATATCTAAATACGTATATTAGCTACCTGTAGCAGTGTATATGATTTTATTTTATTGTATTTATATCGCAAACACTTTTAAAATGTCTATAAGTAGGTACCTAGCAATAAAGTGAAATAGGAAAACTGCGTAATTAGTCCATTATTGGTACATATTTAGTTAGATGTGATTTATCTGATGACAGTAAACCGTTTAGAAAAATTAAAACCCGGTCTTTAGCTATGAATTAAAACTATGTATAGTTAGTCATAACTCATAAGCTATGATATTTAAAAAATGGTGTAATAACGTTTAGTGCATTTGATTATTTAAATAAATATAATTTCATTAATTTGAATTTTGCCCATTTTTCACAATTGTAATAGTTAAATTATACACGCATTTAATTTTTGATTTATTGTCTTAAAACAACCAAATCGTGATAAAAGTTATGACTTGATAAGTTTTGCGATTTTTTACAAACTAAAAAACATTTTATTACAATATATGGTTGAGACTTAATTAATGCGCAAAAGTTATTTTAGTATGACTAATTTAAATATTTCTGCAATTAATCTGCGAATGTAGTGAATGGTTTTAAATATAGTACCGGGTGGTATTATAATCCATGATATTAACAAATAACAATGCCAATATATTACATAAAACGTATCGTTTCATCAATACATATTAAAATAAATGATTCACTGTGGCCTGAAATTACCAACAAAAGTTACTTACCATACACATAATATATATATATATATATTTATGCAGTATATTACCTACTTAGTACTTGACCGATGGCAAAACCACCCATTATTATAGAAAGTTTTCACTATTTTGGCTACAATTAACAATTAGGTATACAAAATTAGAATTAATGAATTCTAGAATTTGACTTTCTTACTTTTATAGTTTTATCGTTTTAGAATTCATTATGTAATAATAATTATTAATTTACGTGTAACTATTATAGCGTTAAGAACTATTCACTACTGATTAATAATTAATCATTATTTTAATGTTCCATCTCATCGACTTGATAGAAGTGCGTTTGTATTGCGTTCGTGCGATCTTTACCTAGTATATTCTCTTCAACTAGCATATTAGTTTCACTGTATAATGCATCAGTTCATAATCAGTCCATATTAATTATTATTGAATATACATATTGTTGAAACATTAAATAATCTATAATCACTGTTAAAATTGTTCAACACCGCAGCTAATACCTAATATATAAAACATTAATTATTTATTTTCAATTCAAAATATAGCTAGTATATCTCACTGCAAACATCACCATAATAATAATATACCTATTGTACTACCAAACAGCAGAATAATATGTAAAATGTAGTCGATATTCCCATTCAATGTGAGATATTATTATTATCTTTTTACCAACAGCATTTTACTATATAATAACCTCTATTGTTATAATAATTTCGACGGCGGATGTATATATTACACATTATATTATAAACACACCAATGTATACTTGTATATATAAAACTACAGTAAGTGCTCGGAGCCTTAAACTTTAAGTTCACCATGTTCCCAACCGTCCCCGTCCTCTCCATTGTGGTTTTACAAAACATCAGACTCGCGGATGCATTTATTCCCACTATATATTATAATATATAGGTACGTGTGTCGCATTGTTATTAAAATCGCGTCATTCATTGTATACCTGCATAGGGCACACGCCTTATTGTCGAGTTCATCATCGCGGGCATTTCAACGGCAGTGAAACAAACAGAGGAAAAATATTATAAACAAAACCAACTGAAAAACCCGCATAACACTGCAGGACCTCTGGGTCGCGCAGCCGTCGTGCTATAAACGCCTCGGTCGCGCGCACGACGCACGTGTACACATACTTACGAGAGACATGACACATAGGTGTACACATACTTGTATACTTACGGTATTATTATTATTATTCGGGTGATTATCCGGTTATTGTGCCACCTATACGCGAGTGTCGGGCTCGCGCGGTGGGTTCATCATCAGCTCCCCCGGGTTAGGTATCGCCATAATATATTGGTATCTGGTATATACCTACCTCTCGGGCTGCACAACTGTTATACACCTATGATATTATTATCATAATAGATTATACGCCGATGATCTCCGTCATCCGACGTCGAGCACGCCTAATGAATATAGTACGCGCGGTGGTTATTTATATTATTACTCTTTTGGAAGGGGGTGCTCGCTTGTCGTGTGTGTGCACGTGTGAGGGGGGACGGGTGGGCGGGCGGCGCGCGCCTACGTATGCATTTATACACTACTAGAAGGGCCTCGCGTGTATCGATCGGTCGGTCAACCGGTTAGTCGGTGCGTGCGTGTGTTCCGCGGCGTATTATATACTTTAATATTATTGTACGCACTCTTGTGCGCCGTGGTGTATAATATACATATTATTATTATTATCATTATAATAGTTAATATTATAATATATAAATACGCAGTGTACAACAGTGTCCGTGTGTCGCGTGTGTGCTGCCCGTCGTTGCACACGTCGTATATAGACGCCTCGAAGTGCTCGAGCGCGCGCGGTGTGTGTGTCGTGTTGTTGTCGTCGTGTTCCCGTTGTTCGTTTAGTGTGGTGTTTTGGTCGAATAATTTTTGGTGATTTTTTTGGTTTTTCGATAATTATTATTTATTTTTTTTTTCGTGTCGCGAGTTTTTGCGGTCCGTCGTCGATCTCGGATAAAAATGGTAATCGATGTCAATTATAGCACATACGGTCGAGTACGAAACGGGTAATACGCAATGAATAAAAAAACAAAATCGTTAAACTTTAAACGCTGCTGTTCGCTATTACTTTCTCTCAATTTTTTTTTTTCATTCTTTTACAGTGGACACTCGACGATTGCGATTTTCCGTACATTGTTTCGATATTGCCAAGATATTAATCATTTCTTTTTAATAATTATTTTTCTCATTACCGGTTTTAATTTGAATTTATTTATTTAATTTTAAGTTCATCGCTTATTACAGCTTTATCAAAATTATAAAGCTCCAATAACTGACAATTATTACTATCGATGAACATAATTGCCGTTTTCTTTTCCTCATTTTTTCAAAAAGTTATTGCAACTGGTTATAAAATTACATTCACTATATGTACGTGATTAGAACATATTTTACTTGAATCCGTTCTTATTCCTACATAATTTACTGACTATAGAAAAGAAAATGCTATTCGAAATTATTTACACACGTCACTGGTTCATCGCAGGTCGACTAACAACATTTAAAATGCATGTAGGTACTCGGTAAAACGTCGAAGTAAAATCAAATAGGTAAAAACATCGTTGTCGGTATATTTGTATTACTATTTTTCTTCACCAAGTTATTTAGTACTAACTACAAAAGTACAAACCAATATTTATCTGTTCTAGTGTTCGAAGTCAAATACGACCGTTCGCTTAGGGTCCGGCGTCGAGCCGTGTTTAAGTCTTTGTTTTCACTAAAAAAATATATGATGTTTATTGTTTATACTGATAAGCCATTATCTCACGCATTGTGTCCCTTCAACCCGCCATAAACTTTAAACCGTTTCGATACCGACCGCAATGCATTAAAACCGTATACACCACCCATCGTTTGTTGTGTACAAAATCGACGTTTATATTTTACATATATATATGCCTTATCTGTGTGTATACTAAATGTGTGTTTGTGTATCCTACGCAGCACCCATGAAGGCGATACTACCATGCTGATAACCCGTTACACTTCTGTGTTAATAAAGAGCACAGGAAATACTATGGTATCTCCCACGTACGTGCCTCCTCATAGGTGAGTCAACTTTTCGATTTCCATTCGTAGGTACCTATATATTATGACGCCTGATAACTGTTATAACTTACATAAGCCTACCAACACTCAGTACCGAACCGTGTTTCCGTGTAGTTACAAAGAAACTGATTATAATATTATAGTGGTCGTATCATCCACTTCAATCGAAATAATAACATTTCGACGGTTATCGATACATGCGGCGTTTGAATAATAATTGTTGAAATGTAACATCTGTACAAACAATTATTTTGTAACGAAATGTACAATAATATTTAAAATGTAGATTTGAACCTCGTTCATATTGAAAAGCGTATATATTTTAATTATTTGCACTTGTACGGTTTGCGAGGAACTTGCTATTTCACGAACTAAAATCTAGAAAGTAATTATATGAAAAGCTTAGCATATTTAGCTCGTCGTTAATCGTTATAATTTCGAACCATCAGTTATATGTATAAGATCATCGGTTTAAACGCAGGTGTAATGAAAATTACATCCGAAAACAAGACGGTAATTAGGTAATTGTATTTATTCTGGAGGTAATTGAAAATTAAATTTCAATTTTGACATACAAACACATTGCACACAATTCTCGTCGAAACGCAGCACAGCCCGGTTGCGGTTTTTTCATTGGCTACTTTTCACGCACCGGTGGCTGTTTGCGGCGGCGCCTCGCTCGGATGAAAAGGCCCACACGTGCATGTATATTATATTATTATATAATATTTTATATATATATATATAGTAATAATTTATACAGTCTCGTGTCCGTAACAGATGTTCCGTCGCTGTCGTCGTCGGTCAGCGACAGGGCTGGGTAAAATGCGGGAGATTAAGCTGCGCGCCCTATTGTTCGCGTGCTCGCCCTGTCACCTAATTAATCAACTACACCTCGTACAGGCGGTTCATACATATATGTATAACCTCGGATATTGTTTAATATCGCGTTTGTGGTGAACACACTGTGCTCGGCCAAAATGAATTTTCCGAAACATTTTCCGAACTCCCGCGTCCCCACTTGACCACTATATTATACGGATACAGTACCTATATACGTGCGGCGTTGGCGTGTCGAAATTCAACAAAAATAATAATAAATAAGCCGACGCGTTCGTAAACCACGGACTGCTGTGCGATGATTGCGTATGTAGGAATTCGGGCTATGCAAGAGACACATTCGAAATTAAACCCAGACATCATCGTTCATCGAGTGTTCAGAGACCTGCAATGGAATCCCACGAAATCGTTATGGCGATGGTCACGTGCAGCAACCTATAGTCGCACATGTTATATTGTGGCAGACTCCAAGCTAGGCCTTGCTGCAGATTTTGCGTTCAACAAGAATATCGTCGTCGTTGTTTCGGTAATAACGGTGACACAATCAGCTATCGAATGCAAACATTTTAATACTATTATTATTTTTTTCTATTATATTATAGTTTGCATAATTTTAGTGCGAGAAATCAACATACATCGACATAGGTACATTATTCTGCATGTTTAATATTAATGCCCTTTTCAAGGACAATAATCTATTAATATTCATATTTGCATTAAAACTTTATTTGGTCACCAAGTTTTGTTGGGAGAATATTGATGGCATTTAAAATGAACTGTTGTTCGTAATTTGAAATTTGATTATTCGTTTAAAATTTTACTTCATAATATGTACTTGACATATATGTATTACAATTTACAACACTTTAAAGACACTAAATATAATAAAGTACATTAATCTACTTGCGTCATTGTTGCTATTGTTAGAACCAAATATAAACTAGTCTATATAGTAACAATAATTAGGCTTCTGTAATCAATGTTTTGAAAGGCGCTGTTGTAGTATATAGCAAGGTCGACTCAAGTCGTATACCAGTATATAATATGCCGTAGGCGAGTTAAGTGTCGACGTAGACGTTTATTTTCCTCTTACCTCTTTATACATCTATTTGCTAAAGTCTGTTAGCCGTGTAATTGTTTTGTGTGTTTTGAGATCCAAGCTTCCGGTTTCGTCTCGTAGTTTTTAAAAACAAATTTATTGTATGATTAGAAACAAAAATTAAGATGTCACTCTATTACAATGTGCCAAGAGTACAAACGGAGTTTCATTGTTAAACTGGGAAAGTGGATACAGCATAATATTATAATATTATTCTGTATTATTTATAATATGATGGCTATCGTTTTATACCTCAAAACGGTCGAAACCTATATAGGCAGGTACTCGCTCAATCTAATAATTATTACTATATGTAAATCGCATCATAACAATGAATGGGATAATGAACTGTATAGGGTAACAGTAATTGTAGGAGGATCGACCTTAGAATGGTTTGACTCTTATAGATTTTTATTTTTTATTTAAGTGCCTCGGTCATAGTCGTCGTGTAAACCGTATGCCGATATGGTGCAACCATCTTGACAATAAACTGCAGCTAACGTTCTCTACCGTTGCTGCCGATCTTGATTGTACGCATTCATTGTTGTGGTGTATAAGCTTCGACGTGCGTAAACCTCATGCATGCGTTCAGGAAATTAGGTCGTTGACAAAGACGTTCTCCCGTGTGCTGACAATCTCCAGAATTGGCTATTGTTTTTTTTCTCCAAGTTACGAATAATATATAATATATACTTATTTACGTTATATATTGTGTTCTTGAACGGTATCCGGTCCGGTGCAGGTTAGGTTATTTTTTTTACGTGTGATGTTATTGGTTGTTCCGACAAAATTCGATATTTGACAGGTACATATTTGTGGTTTAGTGCATGAATCACACTACCGCCACTAATCGAGGTCGGCTAGTTACATAAATTTGTCATTTCCCACGATACACATATTCTCGGTTTATTGTAGTTAAAATGCAGCAGACGTAATATATGCACATAGATACATACTTATAGATATAGGTAGTAACCTATTATTTACGTGATGAAAAAATTAGTTTTTTCCCAAAAAAGAATTACCACTTATGGCAGTTAAACTATTTCAGAACGGCCCCACTACAATAGTATGGCAATAATAAGCAATAACCATGTTCTGTTTTCAACTAACATTTTTTTGAAAATTTAATACAAATATGCAGTATAAAAACTAAATATTCAGCCATTTGCTATATGTCTCATGTGAAACTCCGTTAAATTTATAATTTTGGCTGACATATCTTAACTGTGCCTATATAATATAATATATTATACTTTATTATGCAGTGTGTCGATTTTATTTAATTATCATTTTTATAATTTAACCAGGACGAATGTTTAGTTAAGCAAATTTACTAGGCGGCGGTGTTCGAGATTTATATTTTCTAAGTCTAATCAAATTAGTTGTTTGGTTGTTAAATATATATAATCGCACACCTTATAAATCATTTTAAACCTTAGGTTAAGCCTTAAGGTTATAACCTTAAGATTAACATTAACTTATTTGACTTTATCTAGTCCATCACTTCAAAGTAAAACTATGTAATTATTGCCTTGTTATGAAAATTAAATGAAAAAATTGATATGGATATTTACGCGATAACAATTGGTTATAAATTATAATATATTCGTCTATTTAAATTGTATTAATATTACATAAATTATCGATGTAATTGTCCATATTTAATGAACTCTAGTTGTTCTGTGTTATTAATTATTGTATAATAGGTATGCACTGGAATATACTGGCCTATAACAGGTAATTTTATTTAACATTGGATGGGCTATCATCAATAAACTCGATTAATTATTGTTCTATATTATATTTTAATTTAGTAGTGATTTTATAAACAATCCGTTACCCACACTCTTAAAGGATGTAATTTTTTCCTTTAATTATCCATCATCTATTATACACATCCAAAATAAAAATAAATAAGAGGATACTGCGCTTTTATTAAATATTATGTGCGTATGCTGTGCAGTACACGAATTACAAAGCTGCAGGACAATAGCGTTATCAAAAATAATAAACGGCTGCGGTTTTTTAGTCCTTGAAAACGGCGGAAGCAGACGCGCTAAGTCGGTTTTTGCCATCGTGCGATGTCTTATAATAATATGCGTCTACACTGATGATCTCATATTTAATAGGATAGGACGTAATATAATTTATTTTCTCACTCTCTCTCTCGGTCTCCATCTCTGTCCACACAATGACAATCTCTCAATCACGTTCGTTGGTCTTTTGACTTAGTCATTATTTCAATGTAATACGACGTATACGATTTTTCTTATATTTTGTTGTGTTCATTTTTTTTTTTTTTTTGTAACACGAGTTTGCATAATATTCCATCAGTTCGACTTATAGGTAATGTTACGTTACGCACGCGGTTCGTGAGCTGATTTTATAATAATCGAAGCGCATTTCCCAGTAGTAGTGGTAGTACAGTCATTATATCCGATCGCCGTCGAGTATGTAAATCATCATCGTAGCTGGTACCTCTCCTCCAGACACAGAAAACCTGTTTTGTACGGTTTTGTATTTTTTTTTTTGCGATTCGAAAGTAATTTTATACAAAATTGAACCATTTAAAACAATACTTGCAGACTTCCACGATTCGGCAACTCACTGTTATATAAATGTATTATCATATCATGATGCATTGTGATGCAGCATTATACGAGTCGAGCCCTATTGATATCCAACACGTTTTTAGGGAAATAATTCTTGATTGTATAGTTGTAAAATAAAACTAAAACTTTATTTCACAGGTCCATTATACTTAATACTTGGAGTAGCCAGCCGTAGCCATCAACGGCGTTTACTACCGTCCGGTTCGAAATAATTGCTTATTGTGTCACTATTTAGTGTCGTAACGAAATACCAGTTAAATGACTGAAACTTAAACGACGAAAAGTATTGCTCACAATATTTTTGTAGCTATACAAACAATAACAAAATCTCGTCCTGTAATTTATATTTTATACTTTATTAATTAATGATGCACAGTTTCTATTAGTCCGAAAATAGAATTATTAGGCAGATGCGTCTTCCTATACATATATGTATCGAATAGACTCATCTGCAGTTGTCATGTTATACGTTAAATACGTTCTTTTCAATAGAAATTCTGGTTGGTACAGGTAGAACATATTTTCTTAATAAAAACTTTGCTATACCCAAAGTTACCAAAGGTAAACCATTACCCTTTTTTAATTGCTTATATTTTATTTGATTTATGTCTGAATACGCCTATACTTAATTGTTGTACCTTACAATTTTCCTATATTGTTATTATGGTGGTACTATCAGATAAATTAAAATTATAACGTACAATTATTGGATTAATATTGTAATGTTTTATTATATTATTAAACTTGTTTAATAAATAATTTTGAAAATACAAGTCCATAATTTATGAGTTGGTAGTTATTAAGTCCGCATTGAATTGGTCAGTAACACGTATGTACGTGATCACAGGTCACGTAATTTGTTATTTTAATTAATGCGCAATAAAACTTTAAATAATTTAAATAATTTATTGTATTCACTATTCATTGACCCGTTGAACTTGGTCCGTTAAATTTCGATTCGGCAAACAGCTAGTTTTCGTACTTACGTTCGTTTAACGTTTGTTTTTTCGACAAAAGAAATTACTGCGGTAACCAAACGAATTGTAACACATTTCTGTTTTTTAGTTAGATGTTGTATTTTTACACTCTGCCGCCACCACTAACCGACGTGCGTGGGTCGTTGCGAGTATTTTTTTTCTCTCCTTATTTGTTGGTCCCCTAAGAGACCATCTGTAACCGAGATGGGCCCGTGCCCGGAGTACTCAAATATTCAGGCGATTTTTTCCCCGTTTAAAAGCAATCACTAGCAACCGGCAGGTCAACCGAACCAGACTTGAATACCTAAACAGACGCATCAACATGTGCCCGGGGGGAATAAATGGTATTGGATGTGTTATTCGTGCGCCCCGTGTAAACGACGGATGATTTAAAATGTCACTGTGCCGCCGATTGCTTCTGTCAATGTGTGTGCTTGTAGCAGCCTCACCTTTCACGGTTGGATTTATTTATTTATTTATTATTATTTTTTATTTTACTCACTACGTTGAATATTTCATCGATCAAAAGTCGAGATTAAAAGGTCAGGTAAACCGCCTGACGCCGGTAACCCGTAGGTCGCGTGTGTGATTGAAAAGTGTGTCTAAGAATATATTCAAATCGTAAACGAAGAAAAAAAGTAACTGTAGTTCCAGTTATTTATTCTTCGACAACGTCACGCACTGCAGCGGTGATTAATATTTGACTTGAAACGATTTTAAAGCTTTAAATGTGTTTAACCGTTTACATCGAACATGTATTTATTTATTTTTTTAACTTTTGCTTTGATTTCGTAACGTTTGCTAATTGTCTATAATTAGCACCTATGCGTATATCATTATTCATCGATATGCAGTAGCGTCAATTACTGGTTAATGATAATAATAATAATAATAATCCTACGAGAATTTAGCAAAACGTGATATTTCATCTCTGATTGTACATTCTACGTAAACCAGTGACGTGTAATGTATTAAATTTGTAATTCAAACATTTACATACCCGTAAATCAAGATGCGTATATATATGTTATGAAATACCAAATGTATAAATTATAATACAATGGTTCTCGCTTTAAAATGCATTATTTGGTTTATTATACGAGTGTGTTACGATATTGAGAACATAATTAGTTACGCGTTCGTCTTATTCAAAATAATGTAAAGTCGACATGAGTGATGGACTATGGCTACGCATACGAATAAATCTGTTTTTGCTGGAAAATTTTAGAACTTTATATAGTATAATTTATGAATACCTACAATTTACATGTATATATGAATGTACCTGCTGTTGACGGTTAGTAATTTTTCATAAGCGACTTACAATTTTATTTTATTATTACCGTGATCGTTTTATATTTTTTATTACACCGCCGAAGACCGAATTTTACCGAATATATTTATATTTTTAGATTCTGAGTAGAGCGAAGAAGCTATTGGTTTTACAATGGTGTTTATTTTATTTATTTATTTTTTTAATAATATATTCTGTATACAAAATATATCTACCTCAAGGAGTGCTTCGATTTCAACATACAGTACCTTATATTTTAGCAAATTGGATCAAGTTGGTACTTTAGACAGGTCATTTTTCGATTTTCTCAATATTTATTTAATGCCACAGGAAAAACCGCTAAAAATGGGATTTTAATTT
>WHPZ01587339.1:0-16685 GCA_016617965.1 Macrosiphum rosae | reverse complement strand
TATATGATATAGCGAAACCTACTTTGTGCATATGTAGGTAGGTATATGGTATCCATTAGCAGCAGTCGCCGCCGCCGCCGCCTCCGTCGATTTCGCACGTTCGACGTCTATACGTCGTTTTGACGTTTTGACGTTTTGACGTTTTGACGTCTCTTAACGCGTATAATAAACGATTACAGAACAGCTGCTACAGCCCGAAGCACACCAGATCTTGGCTACTCAACCATCAATAATAATAATAATAATAATAATATTATACAGTGTTAGGTGACGAAATATACGAGTATAATCGTATGCGAGTGATGTAATTGACTAATAATGTACCTAAAATTAGTATTAGTACTCGTGCCTTCCCTCGAATCACTAAAATATAATATGCCAGTGACGTAGTCAAGGGGGTACGGGGGCTGTTTTTGTCTTGTTTTATTTTAGAAAGTAGGATTTGTTCAGTATTTTGTGGTACGCAAATGTTTGATAAGAAGTTGAAACTGTGAATATGCTTTTGACTTTAAAACCACCATAAAAAAGATATATAATTGTATTTTAAAATTATGTGGACTTTTCCATGTTGGTACACATACTTTGGATATGTTATAACTAGTTATAAGATATATATAGTACCTGCAATATGCGTAAAATTTAAAAATTGCGTAGTAGCATAATAGTGCTTACTTATTAAAAATACTTTTGCAATTTAATTACCTGAGTAGGTTCAATTTTGGTTTTTGGTGTAACTCTAAAACAAATAACCGTAGATACAAACAATTTTATTTGTTTCGAGTTGTGTACGGAAATTTTAAATTTTAAATTTTTTTAGTTTTTTTTTCTATAAATGTCGATGCAAATTAATTTGTTGGTTCGAAATGCTTGAAAATGTAATAAAGACTCCTCACACATTGTTACAATATCAGCTTAAAAATATAAAATATATATAGGCAACATTTTATTTTATAAGTTTTTAAAGTTAAAATGTTGACATAGTTTATCAAATTGAAAATTTACAAATTATTCTGTTGTTAAAAATGTATAAAATATTCAACTTTAATAGTTTAATATAGCTATGTATTGAAAATTTAAAACAAAATTGCAAGTAACCAAAAAGTCTAAAAAAGGTTTTTTTTATAGTTATTTTATGTTAAAAGTTGAATAAAATTATATATTAGTATATATATTACATATAAAATAACGATTTTATTTTTTTTTTTCTAATTTGTAATAGTAATTTAACTTACCGACTACTACCTTATTAATAATAATTAATAAGTAATCAAAATATAAGTATAATATAAAATATCCTAGTGACCTAGTTACCTACCACTGACGATCGAATATATCACACTCGACTGTGCCAAGTACAACAACGAACGAAGCATCTTAAACCACCCCTCCAACATCGAAGAAGCCCTTGGGGAGACCAACACCGATGCAATTGAACACCTTCAACTTGTTTAATGCCATCAAACTATCCAATAGATTATAAACAATCTTTAAATACTAATGTTTTTTTTTTCTTTCTTCTTTCTGGTCTTACGATGTATGAATATTTCTAAGATACCTAATTTCTTTCAACTTATCAATGTAAACCTTTGCAGACTAATGACCTCCGCTGTCGAAGCATTTATTCTTAATAAAAAAAAATATATATATCCTAGACTGATAAACCGTATTCGCTCAAAATCGTTTTTCGTATACGATGATATTATATTCAAATGTAATACCATCCATTACAGTGACCCACTAATTGTAACCTACTGTAGAGCTGATTGACAATTATCACTTTTTTTTATCCATGTACTTATTTGATACGAAAAAATTACACATAATCATGTACAATTTTTAAGTCAACAATTTGGTGGAGTACTGTAGAAAAGTGTCTCAATAGAGTGTCCTGGGGCGATACAAATTTCGTTTTTTCAAATAAGAACAGATCATTTGTACTATAAACTATGTGATGAATGATATTTTTTTAAATCTTGATAATTCTAAATAATAATTTGAATAGATACATGCTATGTATGCCACTACTGCAGCATATTATTATACTCATGTATTTAAAATTATATAATACATTCAATATTGTATTAGTTAATTTAAAAAAAAAGATTTTTACCTTTTACGTATTTATACATCGGTCATCGGTACATCACACAGTCGGTGTATAGTTGAGTCAATAATGTCATTTTATGTAAAATTCGGTCAAATGTTTTTCTTTACAACGCGTATGTAACAATTTAATACGTCAAGTGCAAGTGCAATAGGTATAATATGCGATATTCGACCACCTGTGCTGCCGCAGACTTCGACGACGATAAGTTTCTTAAATAATTTATAAAACGATATTGCACCGAGTTTTGTTTGGAATAAATGTCACGCGTATACAATATTTTATTTTTATAGGGTAAAGTTAACTCATGATAATATAATATGCACACGGCGTGAAATATTAATATGATGTAATAATCTACAGCCCGGCACCCAAACAATATAAAAATTAATAACGTTCTCGAATACATCACGATTTGAATTGTTATTATCGTCCCAAGTGCCACGTTACCTATATTATAAGAAACGTATTAGAGTGAACAAAAAATTATTTTTGTCGTAATTGCAGTTTGCGTGTATGATTATAATTTTAGAAAATTTACGTTTATTCGATTGATAGTGTTTCTTTAAGATTAAGACGTCGGATTTATTGGGGCAGTTTTAAAAATGTAATTTGACAAAAACTTTTATCTTAATTAGTTTTTTGAGAATATACTATCAAAATTAAATGTATAGATACCTCATACCCACATAGTATTTATGCATATACCATAATACCATAAATCCTTGAAGTAATTTTCATTTTTTTTTTCTGTAGACTGTGACTGCCCTGACTATTATTGTAGCCTACCTGTGGTGTCACATTCTGGCTAGTCATACAATTAATATATACAATTATTAAATAAAAACCAGAACGAGGAAAATATTAAGGTTTTTGTAACGTGATAAGGATAACATTACAAGTATTTAGAATGTGTTTATACTGTAAATTAAGAACTCCAAGCTAGGTAGGTACATTTATTTTCAAAAAAAAAAGTTCAAAGTTAATATTTAATGAGAAAGATTAAATATTTAAATATGACAACACCCAGTTAAGGCTCAAAAAACCTCCGAAATCTGCGATACCTATTTCAACAAAAGATATAAATTCCAAGACTCAAGAGCTTAACATTTTGAAAAGAGGTGACGGGTAGGTAGTGTTACTAAACAGTAATATTTAAGACTTTTCCATATTATGAAGTCTCAACGGGAAACAAAAGAAATTTATATAACAGAGATATAAAATTCATTGTTTTAATAAGGACCTAATTTTACTTGCAACAGATGGGTATAATGAATACAAATATTTTGTGGTAAAGATGTAAAATATACATAATATTAATTTGTAGTTAAAATTAAGTATCAATGTAACTTACTATAATTCAGTAGAATCTACTATTTTTTAGAATCGTAGTTTGGTATAAATTAAAAATATAAAATGTACTGTAGCATACAAAAACCTGTAGCGGTTAGTTCAATTCACTTTAATTTATATTTCATCGCTAGCGGACTTGAAAAATATTGTTAATTGTTTTATTTTCATACAGCGGCAATGGGATTTTCAATGTATCGATTCCTTTTCTGGAATTGTTCGTCAACGTAGGTCCAACATAGTCTCTACTCCAACCACCGATCGTGATTGTTTGTCGTATTATTACGTTCTCTGTCGTCAGTCTTCTGTCATCTGTTATTCTGACTACTTACTCTGCAAATAAAATTAGTTTAGTCATTTCACATATTTTGATGCAGTCGCGTGCACGTTTATACTTTAATTTGTCATATAGACATACCTACCTAGTTTAATGTTATTCGTACTTTCGTGTATGGTCAGTTATCAATTAGGTACTATAATGTATGACCTTAACTGTGAACATTTGAAGGTTCTGTGACTGTTCGAGGTAAGTCTTGTTAATAAGTTAGTTTTTAATATTATCAGGTATACCTAGTTAACTAAAATATTATATTACAGTAAACGGATTTTGTACATTTTAATACTTTAGTTCAATATTCGGGCACTGTAGCTTGGTCTAAGGTAGGTAGGTGATATTATATTTATCATTTTTTATTGGAAAATGATTTATACGTTATAATGTTGACATTTTATTATATACTGAGTGAGTTTGTTAAAATAATATCTAAGTTCCTAATTCCTATAACTATATGAGTGTTATTTTTTTAAATATAATGACTCATTCAAATGTGCCACACATGGATTCAAAAGTACCCCTCCATAGTGGAACATATGAATAAAAAGTTACTTGTGTTTAACACTTTTCCATAAATTATTATTTCATAATATATCGTTTAAATAATATTATAGTATGACGTTAAAATAATGTGAGACTCTAACATGAATATAATATTTCAAGTTAACTAAAAAAAATATTTAATTTTCATTAAAATCTGTCCCACTCTCCATTGAGTTAAAATGTTATAATATTTTATTATAAATAAGTAGGTACACATTATATGTTAAGTCGAAAAAAATTTTCTTTCTCTTTAGAACTAGGTATCTCATTATTAATAAATTGTATTATGCATATGCAATTATCTTTATGATAATAGAATAACCTATACTAAGTTGTTTTGCAATTATCTTCAGGTGGACAACACGATAATGAGTATATCGAATTATTTACCTAGTAGATTGTCTGTTAAAGTAACATACGTATAATATTATAGTGGCTCCCTTCGCCTACCAACTCCGGTCGTCAAACTCGAGGTCCTCCCATCCTCTCGTCAGATGGGGGCTCGGCCCCCAAATCCCTTAAATAGCTAACCTGGTGGGGAGAGGGAGGGACGACCCCTTCGGAGTCGTGGGGAGCATACCTGACCTACGGGCAGACGGATGACCTAACAAGTAAACTAAACCTTGTTCATTAATGTAACACAAGTGCCTCTGGTCTTCAAACTAAAGGGACCTCCCGTCGCCTACCGGCTCCTGTCGCCAAACTCGTTGGCCAGTTTGTTAAAGTAATGTAAGTATACCTATTAAAGTGACTCCCTTCGCCTGCCGACTCAGGACGCCCAATTTGAGTTCCTACACGTGGCATTAAAGTAGTGTTATAAAGCGTATAAACATAAACCACAAACTTTGGATGGTTATAACTTCCAAAATAATGATTCCATCAAATTTTTTTTTGCACCATCATTCTTAACTCTTTGAAATCCGTATATTTCGAAAATAAAAATTCAAAAAATGTGCTGGGTGTCTAAAGTAATAATTTAACTTGTAATATATATTAAATTATAATATCATATTATTATATTATTTAAAATATATTATACCAATCTGTACTCTATATAGGAAGTAGGTATTAAATTACAAATATTGCATAGGTATTTAAAATATAATATGAGCTAGAATACCAGATGGTTACTTTAATATATATTTTTTGTTAATTTATATAAAATGTATTAAGAATAACTTTAATTAGGCACAGAAAATGTTTATTTTATACGCACTTCATTTAGGTAATTTTTTAGGCTTGAATAATGAGTATGATCAACAAAATTATACCTAGGTAGCCGATAATGAAGACCAAAACATAATTATGAAAGTATAATAGTTAAAAATGTCCATAAGACACCAAGTTTTGATGTTTTAATTCTAATAGCGTTTTTTGTCTATACCTATATTATAAAATCGATTGCATACAATCATTTTTCGTGTACGCCATGCGTGTTATAGAAGGTAAATCAAAACAAAATTATATTTTTATAAACAACCCTCTGATGCAGTTGGGCGATGTGCTTATGACTCTGTGCTAATGTGCTTATTACGACTATAAAAATAACTTTAAATAAAACGTTGCTCTGCTTACTCTTGAGCGTGTATTACTTGTGCGTATAGTCGTATGTAATAACATAATATATTATGGTAGTTTAGTATAGTCATGACGTGTACACTGCGTTTTGATTCGTGACGGGAGAAAAAAATCACGCGAATAAACACGACTACCAGCGCGACGACGATAAACGGATCAAACTCCTCCTCGTCCTCCACATCGTCATCGTCATCGTCGGGCGGTGCTCGTCTGGATCTCTCAAGGAACTTATATACAAGCGTGCATTATATACGTACTTTTCTTCTGCCGAGTAAACGCGATCCGAACTGCTAATTTATGTGCCCCACACACACATACACACACCGTACAATATATATTATATATTATTATATATATATGTGTGTGCCGTCGAGGCGGCGGGTACCGCGGTAGGTGTAAGCAGGTATATACCTCTAATACCCGTATTATTATTTATATACAATATAATCGCGGTGGGGCGGCGCAAGTGTTCAAGGAGGTGGCGGTTGCAGGGGCGACGCGGCGGCGGCGGAATAGGAAATATCGTGTTGTGTGCGCGCATTTAAATATATGCGACGACCTTTTTTTTTTTTCTTGCTCTTCGTGTAACCCACTCGCCTCTGCCTGCCTACTACCTATATATTATGCATCATGTGCAGTGTATACATAACATATATCGTTGATCTCCGTGAGCTGATGAGTTTGCGGGCGCTCTCCTCTCTCGCGTCAGTCCGCTGCTCGCGAGACACTCGCTCGTCGTCCGACACTTGTATAATATTATTAGCGAGGTACACACCACCATAATATAATATATAAATATGTGTGTGTGTGTGTGTGTGTGTGTGTGTGTGTGTGTGTGTGTGTATGCGATATAATACGCGCGTGCTGGCTTACGTTCACGATTCGCCGTCGACACTCTTCGTAGGTTTATATTATATACGAGTCGGCCTCCCCTCCGTCCCACCGCGATATATATTATAATATACCTTACCGAAGCCATTTGTTCGCAAATGTGTTTGAGCACAGATCATATCGGCAGCTGCGGACTTATACGGTGGACCGCGGCGAACTCGAGAGCGTTATGCACACACACATTTTACATATATATATATATATATATTATGCTCTCGTAGTCTCATTCCTCTTAATTGTCTCAGCCGCCGTGCACACGACCACTGTGTTCGTCGTCTTGAATATAAGTCCGTTTTTCTGTCGTGTATATACGCACAACAGATGCCTATAATATATATTGTACCCACAGACGAGACGTGTCACGCGTATTATATATGGTACATATATTATAATAGTATATAGCTCAGGTTGATCCAGCACTGCGTTGCCCGTGAAAATTAATTGCCCACGTCGATTTACCCCGTTCGATTTGCTATCCGTTAAATTTAAAATGCGCAGATTTTTAGCACGGTCATTTGGATTGATTAAGCCAAATATAAAATACGCCGGCTTAAAATTATAACCAACCGCGCATGTAATATGTATTTCGATTTCTGTGACTAATGGAAACAATACATGTAACTAAACAGATTGTGGTGTTTTTGAGAGTCAACTGTATTCAACATTTAAAAAAAAAAGTAGCCTATGCCACTACAGATCTTGCTGAATGTATTAACGAAATTGTTAAGAAAATAGGTGAAAAATTAAATAATGGCAGTGGATTTACCCTGTCATTAACTTCCTTAAATATAATATAAAAATATAAACGACAAACATTTTTCAAGGTAATTTTGGGTGATATTGACAAAATATGAAATACAGGCCTAAAATTGTATCTAATAATTTTAATTTCTGTAATTAATGACAACCTCATACAAACAAAATATATTTGTTTTTCTTAAGTCAACAAAATATCTCTGTGTGAGTCTAGTGGCCCCTTGAGGGGTCTTTAAGCGGTGGAGGCCCCAAGTACCGCAACCATCAAGAATTACGAATATCGCTTCATCTATAAATAATTATAAGAAAAAATAATAAATACCATGTACACACATTGCTTTTTATTAATTTAGTATCCACGCTACGCATGCGCACAGTATATATTATTAGATAACATGTGATACCATGTTCATCACTATATCGCCCGTTTTAAACAGACTGTATTTGATTTTCGTATGCCTTTTTTTCAAATATTACAAATTATACAATCCGTGGGAGGGGGAGCTAATGCACCCCAGCGACCACGTGACCAGATCCCTTGGTCAAATGAGTTAACCAGTGTTCGGTTAATAAGGGCGCGGTCCTGGCTATCCCACTGTGACGCCACTTCAAATAATTGAACTCTGAGGAATATAACATGCGGGGTAAGATCGAATAGCACTCTGGCTTAATAATGTGGTTATGTTTGAAATTTACTTGCAAAATTTGTACACAGAAAATTAGTCGATCATCGATAAATAATCGACGAAGTACAAATCTTCGTTGTCGAGAAATGGTAAACAGAGACGTTTGACATTTCACGTTGGTTATTATTTCTAAATTGATTTCGTCGAGTAAAATATAATTGTAATATAATATGTCGACACAGATGACATTATCAATGATTGATTAATAGTCTATGTTTATGCTCTGGTTTTGGTCATAACATAAAGTTTAAGTTATACATGTATATTGTATAATCATATATGTGAGACAAAGTACTAAATCGAATTGGATGATTGAAAATCGTTGATTGAACTTGTCCAATTTAACCCAACTGTGGCACAATTCGACCATTACCTTTTTCCGAACAGAATGCAATTCGATCATTACCATTTTGTCTGTACCGAGTGTCATCTCAATCACTCGACCATTCTAATTTAGATAAGGATTGTAATTTGAATATCCTCATGATATTATAAACGGCAGACGAACTTGAGCTCATTATCACAAACTCGAGTGATCACAATATTGAGTAGGTTATTCATTTATCGATAGTATGCGATCGCCATGACCGATTAATGATTATAGCCGATTGATAATTTCAAGTATGAGGCTATAAGACATTGTTGAAAAATAAAACCATAGTCTTATCATGAATAAGTCGCGTTGCTGCCAGTAATCCAGATAATTCACGTCATTGTACCTAAATTAAAATAAATCTAAAATATTTATTATCGATTAATTTATGCAAGGTGTACGATGACAAATTAATGTTAAATGTACCTAACACCGAATTGAATTCGTTCAAAATACAAAAATAATACAATAATATATAAATTATTAAGGAAAATAATATTTTTAGAGGTGTTTTAAATAAATCACTATTACATCGTGGAGTAGGTATTTAGATGTTGTCATCAGGGATATCATCACCAATAGTGATATCGTGGTAGAATTCTTAAATCTGCATGTCATTGATGAGCTACTTGAGCTTAGGATCAGGCCAGATACTCAGCGCAATGTGCATGCACTGCATTACGTAATATAATATACATGTGGATCATAAAACAATTGGTATGAAATAAAAAATCGTTTGGTAAATTTATTTTAAAAAATGTACCAAATATTAATTCTACAAAATATAATTTATATGAAATGTTAGTATGATGTTGGGATTTTCTCATCACACTCAGAATTTTCAAATAAATTTAAAATATCATCACTATACAGGGAATATAGGTACTTACTAATAATTATTATAATTTGATACATTTCTTTCAATGTGAATAATTGCCAAATTGTATATTCCTTCTTGTAGGTATCATTGTAGAACATAGTATTTTGTCTTAAATTTCCTTACTTCATGGTTTTAAGTACTTTACTAGGTAATACTAATAATAACACGCCGATTGCTCTATCTAATAGAAATACCTACTAAAATGTAATGGGCAACTGAACATTTGTATAAAATCAGATTTTCTTTAAAAGTATGTAGGATACGTTTTTGAGAAACATAGAAATCAACGGAAGGCTGGGTGATGAGGGGCTGGGGCGTTAAAAACATCACCTTATTTCAATAGGATAACCAGAAAATTCTACGTAAACAGTTCATATATGATATTTACCGTAGGTACACGTTAAATACAATATTATAGCGCCTAAATGCATAGAACTGCAGCGGTTGAACCCGATAAACATCCGATGTGTCCGCACTGCAGCACGTTTATTATAGGTATAACACATGTCCGTATGTAATATATATTTATATATATATAATGACGACCGTCTGCTGCACTCGTGAAATGCATTGGCGAAACCGTGACACTATATATTATGCAGTTACAGTGTGTGTGTGAAACTGGTAGGATTAGACGAGAAAGCTATGTCTGTGTGTGTGAGGCATAATGTACTTGTAGACTGACGATTTGGTTTTTGAGAGGTCTTATAGCCAAATTCAAAGTAAGTCACATTAGTATAAGTATGTCTTAAGAAAAGACTAGAGGTTATTCTTAGTTAATAAAAAAAAATTCCAATAAAATGTACAAACATAATATAATTAAAACAGCCTCGTGGTAAGCACACTAATGTAAGACGAGGTTTTTTTTTCAGTATTTGTGAGGGAAAATCTATGGATAAGGCTATAGAGGTCAAAATATATTTTTATAATAAGGATAAGGAAGTCCCTAATTCACTTATTGTGCCCATTAGCACTTTTTTTTATAACCATTGTGCTTTCGATTTGATTATTTCTTAACCAATGATTTTATAAATACGTAGTAGGTTGTGTACTAACTACTATAGTATAATGTATAATTATATGTTTTCTGTATACATATAGGTATACCCAAAAGTCAAAAGTGGGCAAGTAAATGAAAAAAATGAACTTGAGTTGATGGAGTTAAGAACGATAAGGTAAAATAATTAACAAACAATATACTAAAAAGTTTAAAGTTAATGAGAACAGTATTAAACAAATTCGTTTAAAAAGAATAAGTTAGCTATTTATTTTTATTAGGTACCTACCACCGGAATTTCACATTCTGGTTGTGAAACTTACTATTTTTTTTTTTAAACTTAATAACATTTTATTAAACATTAAAGCTAGTTTTTTGATTAATAAAGTTTAAGCTATTAATTAAAATCCATTTTATTTAATTGTGATACTTAATCTACAGACTATGTTAACTGTTTTTTCTATATCGTATGTAATATAGATATTACTTATTCCTTCTTATTGCGCACTTCTCATATAAGTGTATGACCTCCAGTGCAGTAGGCGTATAATTACACGTTTATGTCAACTAAATAATTATAAGACTAAGGAATATTTATTTTTATTCCAAAAAATCTGTGTACACATCATGATTAAACAAAAAATTAACTTATCAGTTATGTAATATAAATAATAAATGTGAAAGTAACTTGGAGTTTTCATTTTAAAATAGGAAAAATCCAAATAATCACAATGGACACTAGTTGAATTATTAAGTTAATTAGAAAATCGACTGTTACAACTGCAGCCTAATATCGTGTAAAAGTTTGTCTTTGTATATAATATTATACCTATATACGGTTTCGGCGTACAATATAAAACGTGCCTATATATTTATAAACGATATTCAAAAAATATAAACAGCATAACATCTCGCTTTAAGATGAAGAGGAACCCCCGGGCCGACCAGTCACCCTCACCGATCCCTAGGGACGACTGACGAGCTTGTCGTGGGACAGTGGACGCAACGGACCCTGCTATAATTGTGGGTTAAACGAGTGCAGGAAAGTGTCCCATGGTTGCCTCATGACATCATTATACAATAGAAACCGTGTGTGGGTGTAGTAATTTCAAATCAGCAATATTATTGTTGCACACAATGTTATCTCCATCTGCGTGCACCCTTCGAGTCGTTCGCGTAATTTTTTAATCTATTTTTAAATACGCATCGCGTTGTACTGCGGTTTACGGTTGATTTTTTTTTTTATCGTTTTACACGCCATTGGCTACGACCATTAATTTCCCGTATACAAATATATTTGTGTAAGATACTGTTCAATTTAAACTATATCTGATCCTATAACAGTCGTTCGTATTTTTTATTCCTAATCAGTACATGACTTGGGAGTTGGACGGCCGAGTGCTTCAAATATTTGTTTTGATATTTTAGCGTACCCCTAATATTTTTAATGGGACGCTTACAGAACAGTACTATGCTATTTTAGCCCACATAATATCTTCACTTTCATAAATAAAAATGTATTTTCCGGTTATTGAGAGTTACGAATAGAGACGTTTTGATAATTAAAGTACTTTTGGCCGGCAGCAGTTTATTTTAAAATTCAACGATTTTGTGGGTACACGAAGTCGTCAAAGTGATGAGTGCTTCAGCTGAACATTACTGTTACAGCATGGATGTACGATAAGTTCTCTGTACTAAATGGGCAAATCAAAACTGAAACGTACATGATTATATACAATTTTTTTTTTTGAAAATTAAAAAAAACTTTACCTTGCAGGCTAAAGAGATCTTTTTGCAGCGAACTAAAAAAAAAAATATCATTAAAATACATAATCAAAACTATTAAAAATACACCAAATCCTCAACTAAAGCGGGTTGTCATTGGGTGGCTATACTTTTCTCACGTGTCTCATGTCATAAATATACATACTAATATGCATAAGGCTTATTGTAATAAATTAATTATAGGTTGTTTGTTCTTAAAATAAAGTTAAAAAACAAAATTTTTTTAAATATTCTTAAAACATGCATTTTAAAATTCAGCCGAATAAATAGTAAAAACCGTACAAGGGCCGCCTATTACTCATTCCTGAATTGTGCGCATAATAATATGACAACACAGAAAAATATGGTGTCTGTTTGACTCGGTCGATTCCCCGCGAACCTGTCCACGAATGTCTCTATGGAATAATATTAGATGGAGCAGCAAACGCAAAACGGATACGATGAGTAGGTATATTATATATAATATATATAAAGTTGAAAAACGGCGACGTTTCCTGTTCGGGATTCTGGACACGTGGGCGCACCCCGCGTAAGTACTTTGCCGTGGTACCGTCGTGGAAATCGAAAAGGAACTCCCCGAAATTAGTTTCTCCATATTCTGTTTAACTCACGTCCCGACCTACGCCCCCCCCCCCGATTGCNTCGTGCGTGGACTAGACTAACAATTTCTGCTCGCCCTGCCCTCTAATATTATATTATATATTATTCGAACAAACCATAACCCGAATTGGCAGAGCTCTCCCGTCCATAATATAACCATAGTGACGCATTTCAAAAGTCATAGTGCACTATGAGGATGTACACACATAATATCCTTGTATATAAATACGAATACGTATCGTCAGTTTTTTACTTATTTAAATGTAAACTTTATTTCATAAAAAATGAAGTCTCCCCCTTAAGCTCGCTTCGCCCTATATGGAAATATTTTCGAAATGTCAGTAATATTTGAATCCGGTATGCGGGTATTACTGCAGATAATGTAATATTTATATCGCCATCGTCCAAAGGAGAATAAAATCTTGCGGATCTACAATACCATATACTAGTGAATAATCCATTATTATTTCATGCGACGGAAAGCCGGATTCGAAATGGCGGCCGCCGTTCGCACAGAGATTTGCTGGGACAATTTAATTTTCACGCGTATAATATAACACAATATAATATATTATTATAATGCGATGACGCGGACGCAGACGAGCGAATCCGCACACCGCCGCCGCACTCGAATTCTACCGCACGCGCGCATTTAGTGGTTTTCCGGTACACTGAAGCCCTAACGAGAGACACTCGAGACGTGGCGTGGCAACGACTGTGCGTGGAGTAGTTTATATATTATATTGGTAGAATATCGCAGTTGTACTATATATTATATTATAATATTTCACTGGTTCGGCCCAAACTCACCTCTCCCCTCCCCCCCCCAAGTCGGCCAGCCACCACCCACACAGATCGGCCACTACGCGCTTCACTTCGAAAATTTGTCACTCGTAATTAATATAATAACCGTCGTACACGCCACCATCCGCCCCCTATTTTAATATCTTGTTCGAGGATTTGACATGTGGGGATTTTTCGAACGCCCGCCACCGTTTTTGAACGAATGACGGATTTAATCGATTTATCGAGTGGAAAATATGATAATGCCTTCTCGTCGTCCAAGTGTGTGGGGGCCTTGAGCTCTTTTAAGAGGGCTTATACAGCCAATTTTTATGAAGTTATATAAAAAATTTAAATATAAAGTGCTGTTGATTTTCACGTAATTGTGAAGAATAACGGTTTCACTTGGAAGTGGGCCACAGAAAAGGATACAGTTCTGGTTACAACTTACAAGTAACGAAATTTTCACTATAAAATGAAGAAAATTTTGACTGTGCAATGTCATTTATTATAGTATATAGGAACAAATTTATTCAAGAATAACATTTTTCATATTTATTGCTATGTCGAAAAATTAAAATGATATTGTATATTATTTTCTTTTTATAGTGAAATGAGGTTTATAAACCATAATATTATTGCCCATTTTGTTTCTTGCCTGAGCTAAACGGTTCTTAAAAAATAATTTAAGGACGACTTTTTTTAGACCAAGTATACTTTTAGTACGTGCAAAACCTAGGAAACACCAAATTTAAAAAATATATCAACTGTATAATAAAATTATATTGTTTCGGAGTCATAAGAATTTGGTTGTTTACTTTCTTACTGATCTCCTTCAATTCTGACCCATCAATAGTACTTATATTAGTTACTCAACCGGTTAAGCGCATTATATACATTCCACATACACTAAATATTAATATTATGATATGATATCATATATGTATATATGTCAGGTGAGGTGCAGATCAACAACGATTCTGATGAGTCTGATGTCGTAGGAGATTAATATAATAAAATATATTATTATTAATAATACAATACATGATTTGGCATGACAGGAGGTAAACGCAGGAAGTCGCAGTCGAACAGAATAATATGACCGCTGTAGCATCTGACGTTACCTCCGTAGTACCTCCACAATAAGCGTGACACATATATTATAATATATCTCGAGTATATATCTAAAACGTAGAAACTAAAAAAAAAACGGTTCGCGGAGACGAGTAATAATAAATCGACGGCGAGGGGTGGATGGATAGGAAGTACGCAGCTAATACATCGTACCTATATATTGTGAGCACGGGGTCGTTATTAATGTTATCGTTATCGCTTGGGTATAGTTTACCTCTATATATCTGTATATTACACTGCCACGGGAAAAAATAAATAACTTTATGATATAAACAACAATAATAATAATATTATCTTCGCCGACAGAATGTTTCCGATAAAACGGAGCACCGCGTCGAAAGCGTATATTATGGCATGACATATAACAGTGACTTTGTGTGATAAAGTGACTATCTGGGTCATGTTTTGAAATTAACTCTGATAAAAATCAATTGTTATAGTAGAATTTTTTTTTTATATAAAATGTGATTTGTTAGAAAAATTGTTCCTTATAAAATTGTGTACTTTTATAATTTTTTTTTTAATTTATCACCGGTAACTAAGACCATTAGCTGTTTGTTTTTTTTTTTTTGTTCGTAGGGGAGAAATTGTAGGTTTGTAAACACGTGTGTTTTTGGTTTTACAGATTTTCTGGAGGGCACTCTTAGGTATCTGCCATGCCCGGATGGGAAATGACGGCACTCCTCTCCGGACACCGCGACTTGCCCGAAGAAAAATGCCACCCGCAGCCGGGTTCGAACCTGCACCGGTGTGCGTCGCAACCGACACCTTAAACCGCTCGGCCACCACGTTCCCCTCATGTACTATTAATGTTATTAAAATATGTGATATTATTATACCATGGGTTATAGACGTTGGAAACATCATTACTTGGGCTTGGATTTAAATATATAAATTTAAATGGGAATTTAAATGTATTTATACTGTATTTTTTAACATTTATAATATATAAAATGATGAACTCAAACATTAATAAAAAGTATAGTAATAATATTAAATACTACTTTATTTACTACTTACCTATAAGTGAATATAATATACTTCGCACGATGCACTTATGTCTCTTTTATAATGAAAACAATCACATAATATGTGAATTATTTAATTTATTTACATATATAATATCTCTAGAGTTCATGTTGAAATAAACAACTACTAGCGGTTATTCAAAATAACTAAGTGAGAAGTAGACTAACCGTCGCAGTAAGTACTAAGTATAGTGAATATTAAGTAATACTACAGCAAACAATTGTACTGAGTACTGAAACCCATATGGCCATATAACCCACAAACATTTTTACCCGGTTGTGAACCCAAAATCTAAATACTGAAAGTCCGAAATTTTTCACTCGTTTTCATATACAATACCCGATAACCGAAATTATTAAATCCGCTTTTAATACTGTTCACTCCTTGGTAACGAGTGGGAAATTTCAGATAATATTTTCTATATTCTACGAATTTATAATATTTTAAACTGTAAATAGTAATAAACATAAACATTTTCTGAATAATATGAAAATAATTATAAATTAATTAAATTGGGAATATAAAGAAATTATAATTTGATTTTAAGTTAACGTAGAGGCAAAATGAGTTAAGTTCATTAAAACATCAAACTGTCAAAATTAAATGAACTTTCAACTTATTTAAATTATTTGAATAACTTATTACTCGTTAATGCCCTGCAGTCTTGCAAAGAGGTATTTTATCTCTAGGTCTTGAAATGTACATGGATAAATTTAAAATTAAAATGTTTATAATATTATTTCATATCGGAGAAAACAATGTATTTTCTGCAACATGCAACCTTTTGAACAAAGGTACCTGTGGATACCTCGAGCTCATAATTTTCGAACACATTTTCCCCGTTTCCTATTAATATGTGCTT
>WHPZ01587338.1:5995-28603 GCA_016617965.1 Macrosiphum rosae | reverse complement strand
TTACATATTTTTTTCATAATATTTTGTTCCACTTTTAAATTTTATGTAAGGATTAAATTATTCACAAAATGGAACAAAAAGTCCACCGAGAGGAACAAAATATCCCACTAGGACATTTTGTTCCGTGTTTAATTTTGTTGAAAAAGGAACAAAATGTCCCCAAAAAGGAACAAAATGTCCGCGGAACAAAATATCACCTTACCAAAAATGTTAGCAAAAATGTTTAAATAGTATAAATAAAGTAACATACCAAATAGCGATGTTCATGAGTTTGAAGAAGTCTTTCTCGAAGTCGTTTTTCGCTCTTTTCCTCATCTATGTATTCAAATTAATATATTTCGCTAACCAGTCCGACTGGTTAAACTATATAACCCTATGTACCTATATAAGAAAAAGTGTTAAAAATCTGTTAAAAATATTATAAAATATAAATATTTAATTTTTCAATGCTATAATGTACTATATAATTCTTCTTCTTTTCGAACGTTGGCATCAGTTTTCGTACCTTTGATCCACGCGGTATACTATTTTGTGGCAGGAAAGGCAGGTCATTATGGTTATCGTGTAAGTCTTTCGGATAAGACACATCAACTTCGTATACTCGCCCTATAGGGGAGGTATTGTTCAGATCATTCAATCCATTCAATGTGGGTTCAACATGCATGTATTGGGATATTGCCCATCCGTACAAGTTACCGATAAAAAAATTACCTATAAAAATTAAAAAAATTATAAGTATGAAATATAATACAGATAGTAAATAAATATACTTACAGTCCTGATATACAATCCATGATTTCTCCTTCGTTTCGTCATATCCCGGGGTCTTCATGTTATTCGCTTTCGCGTACCTCTTACTCGCTTGTACCAAGCCACCGTGTATACCTATACAAATTAATAAGATTATTATCATAATATGTAAGTACATTTTTTAAAAATAATATACTAACCATTCTCGAACATTAACAGCATGTCATAATCCGATAACAGTTCAAGTTTCTGTCCCGTGAACTTCAGCATCGCATCAAAACTAAGTCAATTTTTAAATACAAATCGCTATATTCTCCGAGAGTTTTACAGTTAAAACAGTTACTCCATACCTGTAACATACAACAATTTTCAAATATAGATCTAAATACATGTGCAGCGTATACATACCTCCTTAGCATGGTCAAATTCACTCTCCTCAATCCTGGTCTCCGTTAATGTACTGTAGAAACTCCTCTTACTCGGTAGACTTGTACCCTTCAGCCGCTCCCAACTATCAGTGTACTCATAAGGGTACACCCCATTACGTGTCACGAGCAGCATATTCTCGGTGACAAAATGTTTGGAGGTTTCTCGGAAATGTTGTAGTTTGGTTGTAATCAAGTTTTCAGCCGGGGACGATAAACTCGACGGAATAAACCTGAACGTATCGATAAACCGAACAGAGAAGGTACTACTTATATATTTCGAAAAATATATATATTTCCCTCACTGTTCGGAATAACATTGATAGTCTTGGTATCATAACCAAGTTCAGTGATTATGAACCGAGAGTCATAGTTTGAGAGATTATGAAAAAAGATGGGGACAAATTTAGGTTGTTGTAACTCTAAGTTACACCTAGATCACAAGTTCTACCTAAATTTGCCCGTCAGATGGTCATGATCTCTAACCTTATTGCCCCCGGCCAATATGCATTTGCATAAGTTACACGCTTAAAAACGCTTATCCTATAATTCTTTTCTACTATCCGGTTGTTAAAGCGTACACACTGTTCAATTGAATGAGTATATAATTTGTTATTTTCTTAAAGTGGTGTAAACCCAAATGGTTAGTGTTTTTTTTATATATATTATTAAATATTATGTCGGGTTCTCCTCCATATGATAAGCAATATGATATTAATAGTTCTTCTTCTGTTACGGGTATGAACCTCATGTGTTCCTGACTAAGTACTTACTGCCCACGCTCGCCGACACCCTTATTATGATAATTATTAAAATTATGTTTTGCCTACCGGGGGAATTTTGTACATAACTTTTCTGCTTTTAGTACTACATTCTGAAATAGACAGAATAGATACAACTATTTGAACTTTAATTTAGTGTCATTCTTATCCATGATTTACCGTGGTACATTCATTACAACCTTTGTTAAAATTTAAGTTTTTTCAGAAGTATTTTTCCATCTCCATATTATTAAAAGTATTGCTTTTTACGGTGACTCCTAGCACCTTATAAAGTCAGCTACTATAAGACACCTGTAACTAATAAACACCATCGTGAATAATAATAGGTAAACTCCTCTATGCCAGTATCTAATGAAAATGGAAATGCACATACAAATCTAGAGTTATATTGAATTATAACTTCACCATCTTGCCTTTATTTTTTAGCCTAGTTTCCTTTGAAATGTTATTCAAAAGCCCTCTTTCAAACATGAAAAAAAGAACATTAGTATAAAATTGAGAAAACAAATGCACCTAACCACACATTGCTGTCATTTCAGGCACTTGAGATATTATCCTTTCTCTTCTAGGATGTACACAATTAACCTTCGCCCCACATTTATCTTCAGTATTTTTATCGATGGTTAACCTGGCACCCTATCATATGTTTTATAAAATATTATTTTGTTGTTGAAATGTATTATAAAGTTTTACCTGCTGTTTACCTTCACACTTCTAATATTGATGTGGTACTTTATCCATTTTAATTTTGTAGAATTTCTTTTTACAAAATTTGATTCTTTTAAGTCTTGAAAATTTCCATTTTATTTAAGAATTGTTTCAATTATTATATCAAGTAAAAACAATTTTATGCTTCTAGATGATTATTAATTCATAAGTACATTTACTGTGTAATAGTAACATATTTAGTTAATTGAAAACAATGAATGTTCGATACAGTTTGGGTTAGAAATATGAATTAAAGTTTTTTATCTGTTTTTTTTAAATAAACTACAATTAAAATATTTTTTTATAAAAGAAAATATTTGACTTTTTATTTTATTATTTCATTATAACTTAGTTATTAATTATGTATACTTATATAATAGCTATTTGTTCTTATCTACTATATTTGCATTAACATTGATATGAATTTGTTTTAAATTAAAACAAATAAAAAATAAAAAAAGATGTTTCATACGTGTTGATATTATTGTGTATAATAATTTTAAGTTAAAAATTCAACTGATATATATTATGATCAAGTTAGCTGTGAATTAATGTATTATTCAATCAATGCATATGTATGAGCCCCTGGCGTGATGTCTTGCCATCCACAAGCTCTTAGATGTATATTTGAATGAACATGTTAAATTACTTTCCAAAATGTCAAACATAAATGGTTGTTTGTACATGTTAGCTAATTAGCATATGTGGTAAAAGCTTGTATGTTATTTATACTGTAAGAATCTGGTAGTTTGTTAGGCTACCAAAAGCTACCCACAACCAAAGGGGAACACTCCAGTCGTGACCTATTAGCCGCACCGCGTTTTGACCCTAGGGCCAAGTCGGTGGAGCTCATAGGCTTTGTACACGCATCCGCAAGTAAATGCGGAAGATTTATATTAGGGGGAAAAAGATCATGTTAAATAATAATATGGGAGTTTTAGGTAATCATGTGGATTTATTTTACATGGTTATAAGTTAAATAGTAATAAGTTTTGACATTATAATAATAACAATTTCGGCATTAAGATATAATAATAGTTTTTTGGCATTATAATAATATAATACGGGTTGGCACATAGCAATTATAAACGAAATAATAATATTTTGATACATTTTTCCCGGCCCACAGGAGGCGACATACCATATTACTCACGGTGTATCCTCACAGGGTTACCGGAAAAATACATGCTAGGCTCGTTGAAGCCGGGGAGTTACACTTGGATAAGGGAGTAAGAATCCAAAGGGGCCCGCGTCCTGCGACGTCTCACTGGGAGCACACAGACTATGTAAAGGGTGACTCCACATAATCTGTGGCCCAAGTGCTTGAAAGGGAGGACCAGGGGAGAAAAATAAAACATGTTACGACATATGATGGTGTGGTTGTGTTGTTGACTGGGTCAGCTTTGCCCGTCGCTCGGGCCCTCGTGGGTGGACTTAGCCCATCATGATGGAATGTCGTAGGCGTCCAAAAATGACGACGTACAGGAGACGTAAGACCGTTGACGGCGTCGTACGGTGAAAAGTGGCTTTTGAAAATAACTGGCGGAGACGTCTATTGAGTCCAAAGTATTGACGGTGTCGCATGGTTCTGTGTAGGTGTCTTCCCGGTGGGCGAAGAGCCGTGGAAACAACGTCGACCAGACAGATAGCCGTTGGAAGATTAAAATTGTGTGTGGACGACGGGGATCTGTCTTGGCCCACGACGGAACTTTTCAATGTTGATCCCTGGTGGGGCAGGTCAGTGCCGTGTATTTAGAGGGAATTTGTATAATAATCGGGATTTTTGACAGTTTGATCCGCCGGTGTTGTGCCGCCGGACTCGACGGAGGCGCTGACGGCATCGGCGGCCGTGAGCAACGACGTGCAGGCACCGATCACTGCGGGTTGTGGGGGTCGGGGGACCGTTATTACATAATACTGCGGTCATTTCTGTATTAGGGCGTGATAATCATAACAATATAATAATAAGGTATGCTCGTGAATGATAATATGGGTACAGGTATGCAGGGACAGATTGGAATAATTCCAGAGAAATATTCCAGAGAATAATTCTCAAATTACAGACCAGCCCGGGAAAATACTTTTTTACCGGCCCACTATTTGTTGGGAGATTGGGGGCAACGGGCAAGTGTACCGTACTGATGAATGAAGATACTATTTTTTTTTAGTATTTTAAAGGGTAGTCAGCTACTGTAATACATGACGTTATTATAAAATCAACCTTTAACAATAAAATGTAATAATAATGGAATAACAGTAGTATTACCTACACATAAATGTTACATAATAAAATGTAAGTACCTAATTTTTTTTTATTTGAATAAATGATGAAACTGGTTTAATTTACAATGAAAGATTTTTTTAACTCTGTAACACTCTTTTTATATAATTTTTTTAATAATTATTATTATACTAGGATGGGTATTAATGAGTTAAAAGTTTAAGTTAAGTTACAAACTCACAAACTGAGTTAAAAAAAAAAAAAACATTAATTTGCCCAGCCTTGTTATTAAATCGATAAATCATAATTTATACTTATAGATAAATATTATCTACAATTTTTAAAAGTATCAGTTGAATATCACACTAAAATAATTTAATGTATATTTTTATATAAAAAAAAAATAAAATAGGTACTTATTGCATTAAGCATTTTGCAAAATATATGGTTTCTCTCATTCTCAATGAAATTTTAGATTATTGTACTTAGTACAGGAACAGTTTAATATTTTAAATTTTTAATATATTATTATAATAATGACAAAGTTCAGCTAAAACTCACTTCACTATTCTGAGACTTGAAAAATGATTTAATGTTTTATAGAAGCCTTGGCTTCTAAAAGTAGTACCTATTTTATTATTTTTGTTTCAAATTTTTTCACCTCCTCCTTTTCGTTTTTTACTACAGTCTGATCCATCCATTTCCATTTTATTTTATAATTCGCAACTATTACTATTGTAATATAAAATATTTTATGAATTATTCCTAGTTAAGTACTTGGTAATTTAATTGTAAAATTAACCAAATTGTGATGAACTGCTGACTGCCGAGTGCTAATATCGAGGTTTTGAATGACGATTGATATTTAAATAGAAATAATAGAAATTTCAAATAGAAATATTCTTATTAGGTATTCATATTAACTTCTATCGACTTGTATCGTCAAAATTCGTAGTAATTACCCGCAACCCGCCGGCCCTTCTGATCGACGACAACCCGAATAACTAGAGAGTTCTCTACGAATAACCAATTTTAATGTCCACTGAAGTTGATTTTTTGATAACAGTTATTTTTTATACTTATTGATGATTAATATTATTATTCAGTTTCTGTTGTAGACGTTGTATATTTGTATTATTAAAATTTACAACTTTTTAAGTTATAATATTATAGACTGTTATTGCGTATAATATCATTGAATGAATAATCTATAATCAATGGTAATATAATTTTACTATATAATTAGATTAATTAGATCATATTTTCGTCTACCTACCTACTATTTACTATTTAGTACGCGGCCCATCGGGAATTTCCCGATTTCCCTATGGCCCAATCCGTCCCTGCAGGTATGTTCGTTGTACCTATTTATAATAATAAGGCAAAAAATGCTGTGATGTTACCATACACAACATTTTTATAATATTATGTCTACACAAAATGGTGTTAGGATACACTGTATATTAACAGTGAACAAGTTTATAATGCAAAAGTTCCAAAAGTATTCTTCGTTCAATACGGTAAATGCATTATTACCTATATTGTTATCTATTCCATACCCTGTCCCAAAAGAGAATAATCACTCTTCGCACATCACGAATGATTCGATTGGTGCGTCGAGAACACGGTGGTGGATGCACGGCACTGACGAAAAAACGGTCGGCCAACTGATGATTCTCTTTTTTTTTGACAGGGCATAATATTGTATTCTGTTCTTGAACCTACAACATTTCTAAGCGATTTTCAATGAAATCTGTAATACTGTAATGCATCGGTTAGACTACATACTAAAATTATAACTTTTAACGACTGTAGATAGGTACATTTTAGCAATACACGAATGCCGTTTAAAGTTTTGATATGATAATTTATACAATGCGGGAAATCGACAGCTGATGTGTATATAATGACGTATATAGGTACAAGGATAATTTCAGAATAATTTATAAAACCATTTCGGTCGTTTAGAACATATTATATACCTACTAGGTACATTTATTGAAAATGTTTCATGGCGTTTGACCTCAGCCGTGTTGAAATAATTGTGGACCTCATTTAAAAGCCCTATCTGCAGCGGATATAGGTTTAACTCACCGTCGTATACATGTATATATATATATATATAGCGTACTCACACACACACACGCACTACATATTATCATAACTAGTGCAGTACAAAATATACTATGTAACGCGATCCAAAATGATCTCTGATTGTCGCAGCACACTAGATGTGATGTCGACGAAAACAGTGGTCGATTATTATAGCAATAAATTATCAGCAATTAAATTTTTTTTTTTATTTGTTTCTACGAGTAATCAGTGAGACTGCAGATAACGTAGAACTCATCACCGAAGGACTCCGATAATAATCGAGACTACCGCCACCACCACTCAGTAATATTAAATACGTTAATATTATGTTCATTAGTAGACTAACAGCTCGCACGCCGGTCATCTGCACTCCGTCGCTGTTGATAGCACTAAGGAAACGTTTAGAATTCTTCGAAGGTATGAGCCACTTGTCGCACGTGTCCACGGACTTGGCGGGCCCATCGGTCGGGATCTACAGGTGATTAAATTAATTGTATAATAATTAATATTATGACGTATGTATTCATATTTCATATATACATGTACACTATATTATATTATTATGGTATGATTTCGATGCGTGTTATACGTATTGCATAACGAGTTGTATACCTACTAATTGTTAGTAAAATCCCAGAAGCACGATGCATAGTTTCTTTGGAATAATTGTATATGACGGTCAACGTGTTTAACTTCCACCACTCGGAGTGAAGTCTGACCGTTTATATTTAGTACGTGTCATTTTCACAGTGACATATTTTATCGAGTGGTTAAATTTATTGTGCGTCAACTTCGGGAAACGAGGCCACCCGCATAAATACCGTTGTCATGTAGCTTGTGTTTGTGATGCACTTGTGGCTCATATATACTCGTTCCTAAATAGTGTAAGGAAAGATACGTAAAGTTGGATATTATATTATTGTAAAGTTCGTTTTATGAAATGTATTATCCCGATAGGCGATGGACTACAAGTCTTGTTGTAAGATGTCAGCTAAATTTGTTTGATCCGCACATAATTCTTGGGACATGTTACTCTAAGTTATTCTACTTGTAACGGTCACTGAAATTTATTGCTGTGGTTTTGTCAGTTTGAAAAAGAAATTCCAAACCAAACAACTTCGAATAAATATAAAAAAAAAAATAAATTCTGTTTGAACTGTTTGAAGTAAAATGTAATTCTGCTTCCGAATCCATTAAAAAATGTATTTTAGAAGTGAGTGAAAATATTTCTTTGATATAATATAATATTATATTATAATAATTGTATAGGTTCACATAAATAACATTTCTGCGTGGTGTATAAATCAACAAATTTATTTTCAATTATTTTTTATTAAATACAGTTAACGATTTTTAATTGTAATTTTAAAATTAATTTTCTAATATTGTCTATACAAACTGTAATTAGAGATCTTAATATATATATAATAGGTACCTACATTAAAATATATATAGCAGCTATACATTAAGTAAAAATCAATAACAACGTGAAATAATATTTTTCATGTTTTTGCAGACATTACAAAACAATTATAACTTCTATAGTAAAACATGGTTATCAGATAATACAATTTTAGTTATTTAATTATAAATTGGTAACAAATATTGTTAAAATTAAAACGTACTATGTTTTTGAAATAATTTTGGCGTATTTTTATCTTCTCGATAAACATTTTAGTCGTCTATATTCTATACATAACACTTATTTGTGATTTAAAAATGTGTTACCTTGGGCAAACCTTTATATAATATTAATAACAACACTAACAATTAGTTTAATACTTTAATCTTTTAATCAATATAAAAATAATACATTTCAGATGCATGTATACTTTAAATTTTACTTTTAATTTTTATAATATACTTAAAAATAAGAATTTCTGTAGCGTTTTTTGTATCAATTGGAGTTGGTTATTATAATATTCATTCTTGCATTAAACAGATTTAATTATGCTTATTTTAATGGAAATCTGAGTGAAAATAAATAATAATTTTTGTGAATTTACATTGAATACAAGTTTTCATGAAAACCGTTAATTTTTTTTTACGTAGGTTCTTACTTATTTACTTTGAGTAAGTATGATGTAATTAAAGAAAACTCAAAATCCTCGAAAAAAATAAGTTTATCGAAATTAAAGTTGATTGATGTACTAGTCTTAAAGTATAATATACCGAGTTGGTCAAAGTTTTTTAATTTTTTTTATTTTTGTATTAAAATATTATGTTACAGATTGGTAACGTTTAACACGTTACTCATTATTATAATTAAAATGCTGTTTGTTCGCCGACCTCCCAATTATATTTTATCATAAATTATAATCTAAATAAATTAGGTATGGAAATTATTTGTATTTACGAATAAACATTTTTTTATCAATGAATAATTATTTTTAACTTTAGGTCAAACTGTCAACTCTATATTATGTTTCTTGTACCTACTTATCAGTCGAACAATGTCGAATAAACTATTAAATTATAGTATTTATTTAAGTAAGAAGATTAATACGTGGTAAAACTAAAAAAAAAATTGTTTATAATGAAACCTTAATAATATGTATTTTATATATTATTATGGACCTACCATATTATGGAACAACAATTATGCTTTAAATAAAAAAAAAATGAATTTACATTATTTATTTTATTTTAAAACGATATCAATCAGAAAACAATAAAATACATGCATTCATCTAAATATTATGTTATTATATTAAATACAATTTAAAAAATTAACTTAAAATAAAACATAATAAGAGTTTGAAAAGTTACGGCTATGTTGATGAAACATTTTATGTGTATACCTAATAGGTTTTTTTTACGAATAAAAATATTATATTTTAACTATAGATTTTGAATATCTTTGTATTTGATCGATTCGCTTCGAAAAGTTCACTTTTTACTTAGCTAGGCAATACTAATGTTTTATTCACGAATTTGTACGGATGTTTCATGATGAAGGTTATGTAGATTTGAGACACAAGAGTTTTTTAACAGAGGTATTTCCAATTTTTTTTTACGAATAATTAAATAAAATAATTTTTAACTCATTCTCAATTGTTTGTTTTTTTACAATATAATTGTGGAATAAGCAGAGCGCTCTTGAATATATTATATATTATTATCTTTATTCGTGAAGTATTAAATACGTCATTTTATCCTAATCTTATTGGTTTAGTTATAGTTTCGGTTAATGTAACTATCTCTACAAATCCATAATCTGTGTATTATAAGTATACCATAGAATGTTAACTTCTATGTTATCAGCCTATACAGGATAATACTGTTCGAATTCAGTTAAAAACGATTTTAATTTTGTTTGTAGCCAAGCAGTTAAGTACGGTGATACAGTTTACTTGTCAGGTACCTTGGGCTTGGACCCTAGTACCGGTAAGCTGGTTGAAGGCGGTGCCGGACCTGAAATAAAAAAAGCATTGGAAAATATTAAGCATGTCCTGGAAGCATCTCAATCGTCTTTCAGTTCAAGTAAGTATATCAAGATATGCAACTATTTTATCGAAACTTAACGAATTGAGAAAATTAACATTATAATTCAACAGTTTGATCGGGTAGTAATTTAGTTTTAAATGCTGTCTATTCAACGACCATTGCATATTACAGTCCACACAAGACGTATTGGTTTTTATTTATATTTTTATATAAGTTAATATAAACGCGCGATGCGAGTATACTCCATATAAATGCCTTTATTCACAAAGCCTTCCATTGGTCATTAAGTCTTTAGTGTTTTTAAATTTGTACATGATTGAAACAAATTAATAGACGTATACAGTTTTTTCTGTAAATATTATGAAGCCTAAAATATAAGTCTATTTCTTCTATATAATATATTCATAATATAAACAACTTGATTCCAAACCGATGATGAATACCTAGTTTGTATACATTTCTTGAGTTAAAGTCGACCTTTTTATACCACAAAATTCTCATCTACAACAACACTTTAACATTATGGCATCATAGCAGAACTGAAATTGTTCGGTTAATTTTGTTTTTATTCCTTGTAATAATAAAGTTAATCGTCATGTTTTAATATAGGAGTTTTATATAATTTATCATACCTAGTTGATTTTTTGTAACACTGTATCATATTTCAGCGATCGCCGTAGTACATTATTTTATGTAATTAAAAGTCTAGTAGCGTTTTTATAATACCTTTAGACTTTAGTGTACCCATATAGTTGCATGGTATTGTTTTTAATTTAATCATGATTTATATTTAATACCTATATCTATAGGTATTAGTTATGCGGTATCTGCGGCGGATATCATGTTTAATACTTTAATCACTGAATTTGATGATATTAATTAAACAAAATATTAAATACATTTACCTCTCATATACCCTCGACTTCCTTAACAATGTAAAAATAACGGCTGTTACCACAATATATTTTATTGTATACCTATAATTTATAAAAGTGACATTACATAACTCTGAATGAATATAATGATTTGAGTAAAAATGTTAATAGTTCCTGATCCATTTCTGAATCCTTCACTCAAAAGTTATTAATTGTGCCTTTTGAACGGTAGTATAATATTGTATAACCACGTATTTGTTCATAGTTCAGTATGCAGCAATAGACCTTAATAAAGATTCGGTGAAAACGATATGGTATATTAAAATGGTCAAACTATGCGTAGACAATTTTGACTACACACAATGTACGTTTGATGTGTCATATTTTATAATATTATACGTTCTGGTTAAAGGACTTCTAATGAAATATTTGACGAAAGTTTACTCCATTGTTTGTTAACTTGGAACTACGCGAATTTCCATACAGGAAATGTTTGAATAATCTAAACATCGGCGTGGGACATTGGATTCATTCAAATGTTACTGATTCGAAAAAAAAATGGAGAAAATTCAGTCGCTAGCCAAAATCATATTATACGATATTTTAATATCCCTACATTTTACATACTATATTTATTCCTGTTGCAATATTCTTTGATATTTGATCCGTTAAGCGAATCAGGTACCTATGACTACAACACTGTCTAGAAGTTATTACTTATAGGTATATATATGTATAATGACGTTGTAAAGTCTTGGGTTCTGTATTTTACACTCTGTCATGATTGACTGGTATACTATTTTTTTGATCTCCATCATTATAATTTATAATACACGTTAATTGTTTTTCCTTTTTTTTAATATTTATAATATCGGGTGGTGAACAAGTGTTCTGTTCTGTATTAAAGTTACACCTATGCGTCGAAACTACAATAATATGTGTATATAGGTATATGTGTCGTTGGCATGTAGTCAAACCAGGTTATTAATAAAATATGCATTATAGCAATCAAGGATTTACCGTAGGTAATGTTAATGAAAGTTGCTTAAACATGTAACAATCAATAAATATTAATTATTCTACATTTTATTCACCGATCATATAGTCTTTTTAAATCCCGACCAAACTGTGATTATATTGATTATAATAGATATAATTGAATAATCTTAACTATTTAAATACTTCAGTGTAATCGTATTATATTATAATATAAAATTGTTCATTCGTGTATGTTTTTTTTTTATTATTCCACCAACAAAATTGCACTAAAAATAAAACATCAATCTTGGATAAAATGCCTAACTTGAATATACCTACACACATATATATATATCACGCAGTCCTTGTGACAAATTTTACTATGTAAGTATGTGTTACTGGCTTTTGGCAAATTTCCACAAATGTTATGGTATTTTTGACTAGCCTATCTACTTCCCAAATTATGATTATTCATTAGGAAATAATTAGGTATCAGATGATATCTTCATTCACAATATAAGTTTGAAAAGCTTATAAATACATTTAGATATTTTATTTTTGTTTATACTAGTTTTTTGAACGAATTATTATTATTTCGTTGTATGTCTGTGCAAACTGCAAACCATACTATACGATATAATAATATGTAGAATAACCAAACTATATAATACATACATAGTACATATATGTGATGAATATTCAAAATACAATCGTGTATAAAAATATTAATAATGAACGCCATACTTCATTTTATAATACATATTGTTTAATTTAAAAAAAAAAACATAATCAATTATTTTTTTTTTTTATTCATAAATTATTCAATACACTTAGGTATACAATAACACAATAATAATAATAAGTTAAAATAAAAAAAAAAATAATTTGCTTAAATATAAAGGGTGAATATTTTATTTATCTCGGATACAGTCATCCTTGTGATTACGTAATAAAACGAAGGAGACCCCTTTATTTCGGCGGTAACATGTTTGGATAATTCTTATAAGTGTATATATTTTTATTATTTCCAGTCGTTAAGACCACGGTTCTGTTAGCTGACATAAAAGACGGCCCGACGGTGAACGAGATTTACAAGCAATGTAATTATGCGGGCTCATTTGAATTTCAAAATAGATAGCACTAAGTACTGATTAAAAACAATAATTTGTCCCTTTATTTTCTATTTAACAGTTTTTGTGCCGCCATATCCGGCTAGAGCAATGTTTCAAGTGGCCAAATTGCCTTTAGTAAGTATTAAACAAAACTGACTTCAAGACACCATTGATGTGATAAATTATAGTTCGTGTTTTTTTTTCTGTTACTATTTATGTGAAAACACTTGTGGCTTCTTTCTTTTCGGAGGTCAATAAAATAACCAAATTATATTCGTGTCACTCGGGCTGTTAAATTATGTGATGATAAATCTTTTTGTATGTTTATTTTTATAGGACGCCAAAGTCGAAATAGAAGTGATCGCCGCGGTTAACAAGTAACCGCAATAAGAAGATATATTTTAATTTTGTTTGTTAAAATGTTTTATGAACTTGCTACGAGCAACGGAAATAATCTAAATATGTTATTTACAATATAAAACGTGCTCTATACACACAAAAGCGAGGATTTAATGCATATATTCAGGAGATAGAAGTGTCTGTCTGGTACAATTGGAAATGTGACAAATCCATAGTTTTTATTTTACTTTTTTAAATATCTTACGGAGGACTTTAAATAAAAAAATACAGTAGAATAATATTATGACTGAGTTATTTATTTTGAAATACTCCTCATTCAAAAAAATGTATGAACTCTATTAGAGCCACTACACGAGTGTACTATAATTATTGTGTTTCTTATTTTTAATACCTAATCTGCAGTATTTCTCTTGTTGTCCTCCGTATGGAATTAATTAGGAATCCAAGTGTGATTCTACACATCGTCGATCCGGCGGGAAATGCAAATTTCCTTAGCATATAATAACCTAACAGAGAAAATAAATTAAAGTGTGGAGACGCGGTCGTATATGGAAATGGGGTTTACTATGGCCTCCACTAACAAACAAGCACCAACCTCTGGTTTTAATATCTTTCATGAGCATTTCTGGTTATGACATTCCGGGCAGGTAATGTTAAGTAGGAACACTAAATTTAATTCGGCGTCATCAGCATCGTGGTTGTCCTGTTGTTATTGGTCAACACGCCAACAGTAATTCCGTTTTCCAGCATTGCCGTGCCGCTTTCTTTGATTGCGTCTTGTTTGCTGAAGATCATTTTACGTGGAAACCGCAGTGATTTGTCCACGGCCGACGACGTACCTGTGTCACCGGCCTCATTGATCGCTACGATCGTAGGTTGCCAGGACTTGTTGGCCATCAGTCGTTTCATCGAATTCACCTGAACAGTTTCACAAACAAGTTATAACTATATCTTTATGAAAACAGTCGTATAATATAGTCAAGCGGTTAGAACAATAAATTATGTCTGTCACGAGAGGCAAGGTACAAGTAACAAAAATTGCTTTATAATATTATTCAAAATAACTATTTTAAAACTCATATTTTACTAAATAACTATGACTTAAAAAAAAAAAAAAAATTGTTATATGATATTTATTAGAACATATAGGTTCGTTTAATTTTTTTTTGGCAGGGTTATTTTTTTAGAGTTAAAAACTATTTTTATTTTATTCCTAAGTAGTATGGTCTTTTTTTGGTACCATTTAGTATTTATAACAAATTAATATTGAACTTATAGTTTATACATTTACAAATACATCCGAGATGAGATGCGTAATAAAGATAAAAAAAAAAAGAGGTATACCCTGCGAAATGTATGGAGCACTACTCCGCTTATCAAAACTTAAATTAATTGTAAATAAAAAACTATATTTCATTAATATTTGTTGTACTTTGAAAATTATTTACAATTTCCTCTTTGAAATATTAAATTAAAAATGGGTTAATTGTGAGTTACCATTCAAATAAACTAAAACATAACTAGTTTGTCTTTAAATAAATAATTTATTATAGTGTTGATACATGTTTAAAATAAACCCAACGTTTAAAATGTGGGTCATTGTATTTTTCAGTTTTTTCATTGAAAATATTAGGAGAAGATGCAATCGGCTATCCTATATATATTTATTTTTATGTATATAACATGGGTAGGTATGTACAAACAGGACGGAACCATTCAAATATCGTGATTTGATGTCTACCTGAAAAGCTAATGAAAACCAGATTAATGTGAGTTAGGTTATTATTAAATAAATGTGTAATGAATGTGTTAAGTAGACAATCTGAAACAGGTGATTCCATTAATTTTTATTGTAGTAATATTATATTTATATTAGACATCGGAATGAGGATTTAAAAAAAGTTAGGTTCATGTGTTACGATATTCTTAGGGTTAAAAAAATTGACATTATACTATTCAATAAATAAATATAACAATTTTAACCCTCAACGGCAATACAGTTAATAAATAGCTGCTTTACCTCGTCAAAATGACTGCTGCTGAAGCTTCTGCTATGGCTGTGGTGTCTTTGCCATTTGTAGTCCAAGGTGGGCATGCCGTGATCGGGACTTATTCCACTGGCCCCTTTGCAAGATCTCCAAGTTTCCTGACAAATAGTTAATTGAAAAATGTCAACAGGTAGAAAAATATTTGTGTATCACTTTAAAATAAATATTAATTGAATTAGATATAATTTATTTATAGTTATTAAAGCATATTAATTAATCAACACGATTGTGTGCACCTGAAATATTGTTTGGTTGCTTAAATGTATAATAAATTAAATTATAAATTCATTAATTGTAGGCGCACGTATTAAAACTTTAAATGTTAAAATACCTACACGTTTACTGTGTGTTTCAACTTTCAAGGTTAAAAGTATTTACTAAAGTTTATTTACTTATAATTTTGTTTAGCCAAATAAACATGTTATCAATTAATATAATTATTTACATTATAAAATTACTAAATGCATGCCAGCGGCGGATCATCAAAGAAAATATCGGTGTTTCAAATTTAAATGTACCTAGTCATACACCTAAAGTAATTTAAATATTATCATCAGCTAAACATTTGCATATGTACTACCAATAAATACAAAATATTGATGATACAATTATTTTTGTATTTAACTACTAAATAGTGGTGCTCGTTGATCGTTAAATTTTACTGGTTGATCGTCTGAGTTAATTGGTATAGATATCCAAATGAAAATGTTTAAAATATCTGTGCCTGACATGCTGAATTTTGATGTGAATTCAAGTTACCTATAGTATCAACAAAAAATTTTCCAAAATACCTAATCGAATAGTCGTTTCCTTTTCCAATATCGGCGAACCACTAGAAACGAATAAAATGTTGGCAAAATGTTGTGGAGTACAATCTACATTCATCTCAAATTGAAAACTGACTATGAACTAGTATCATTTTATAGAAAGCTTCAAACTGTGCTACTGTCCCCTCCTGATCCTATTTCAGAAAACAGAATTTCAATATTATATTCTGTGAAATTTAATAAGATATAACGAACTAATTTGTCCAGTTTTAATTATGTTGTCATTTAATCTACTCGTGCTTTGATTGCTTGTTCCTATCACTATCATATATACCTATTATATCCCAGTCTCCAATTATATTTCTAACAAGTATTAATATATATTATGTGTAGATTAGATGTATAAATCTTGTATTCACTAACCAGGAACATTATGTACTAAAACTTGACCAACCCAGCAGTATGTTGTATGGTAAATAACATTTACAAATTATTAACCATTAAACCATACAACCATTGTGCATAGAAGTAACACAATAGAGAAATCAAGTTTACTATAGCTAATATTATTCAGTATACTTATCTATACGTTATAGTTTAAAATACAACTATAGTGTATATATTATAAGTATAGTTACATAGTACTAGTTCATCGATGCAATATAGGCCACTTTTTGGATCATGAAACGTATTTACTATTAATAAAATATTTCATATAATACAATATAATTTAAGTAAAAAAGGAGGTAGGTACCTATATTAAAATGGTATTTTGAATTTCCACTTTTACAGTTCAACCTGAAATTGCGTTTCACCGTTAAGGCGTCACTATTAGAATTATTGTGATCAAAGTTCGTCAGTATATTTATTAAACTTGACACTTATATAGTGAATTACAAGACTTAGTAATTGTATAAAGTTAAATTCAATATAGGTGCCAACGGTTATTTTTTCTTTGCCGTTTTTAGATGTTTTAAAATCAAAACTTAATACTATAGAGAAAATCATGGTTTGAATAATGAACAATATACCTATATATTATATTATTTTATCGTCAGGTAGGTATTTCATTTCGATTTGTTTTCATTTTAAGGTTTCCAATCAATAGCGTAGCGAACTTATAATATCCCGGAAGCGATATTGGTATAGTATTTTCTAATTTGTAAATAACGTTGAAACACTTATAATATATAATACATTACCTATTATTATAAATTACAAGATGTATATTTATACAGTGGACTATGTAAATAGATATTATCGTCGTTGTGTACTCAACTATATACACGTGTACATGATTATAATAATACCCACCGCATCAAGAGTCGAGAGCCAACACTACTAATCCATTCATTGAATGTCTAAAAGGCTTTCGGGTAACACACTATCTAATTTTTATGTGTTCACTATAATATGATAGACATTGCAGAGACCGTTTAAAATTATATTTTATATAAATATTATATTTTTTTAAATGTCTCGTTAAGTATTATATATTGTAATGTCGTGAAGACGTGATATCGTTTTAGTAAAAATTGCATACCTAGTGTGGAACATTATTTATATTTATTAGTTTATTTCGTACCGTCTGTTTACCTCTACTCACTTTGAAAGCAGTCCGGAATTTGTACGACATGAGATTGTACAGAAGCGGGTTGATAGTGGCCGACAAATAGTACAAGATTCCCGATACGTAGTTTAGCACCTGATAGACGTTTGCATCGATTATCGAAGTGCTCGAATGGTCCTCGTGATTAGCGTCTCCGTAGATGGCAACCAGCCTTTGGGCTTGAAACGGCGCCCAACAGACAAAAAAGGCCACCACCACGACAACTGCAAAGTATAATACTAACGTTTAGAAGAATAATTCCAAGGCATAACAGTGGTGACATTTTAAAAAATAGCATGCAAACAGTATTATACAGCCTGAATCTCCACGACTGTGACCATGTTTAAACGTCATGTACCTATACACACATTCTCGACCACCCTTGTTGGTTGTACGTCGTACGACCTGGTTCACCCATGCACAAACTTATTTATTTTTTTTAAATATAACATCTATCGACTGCGTAAGGTTTTTCATTTGAAGACTAAAAACATTCAAAATTATTATAGGTAGGTACATATGACCTTTTGACGGGATATAGTAATTTAAAATTATATTAATTCAATAACGTAATAATAAAAGCTAACGTTGAAGTTGCTTTGATGATCCGTCTGAAGTTTTTAAATAATGTCGAAAATACACCACATAATATATATATTATATTATATATACCACCATGTAGAGCTTAGTATGTAGAACTTATAAATAGTTTGAGTAAAAAAATAATAGTAAAAACAATTTATCATATAAATTCTTTAAAAATCACGCATTATATTATTATAAAAATATTATACCTAATAACTTAGTTAATTTTTACAACTTATATGTGCCTCGTATCTTCATGTACATTTATTTTATATTTTATAATACATAATATAGATACTTCAAACGTTCCGAAACCAAATTGTTAGCATCCTGCCCTTATAATAATTAATAAATTATACTGATAGCCACTGCCCACTTGGGTAGATATTTATTATTTTTCATTGATTTGAGTAATAAAAACGTAATTATTACAAGGTGTCTAGTCACCGACAAACATTGACAGAGAGAATGGTAATTGTATTATGTACCAACTACAAAATATTGATTAAAAAGATTATCATTCAGTTAAATAACTTTGAATTTTGTATAGAGTAGAGTTACAAAAAAAGTATTAATTCCGTAAACCTCTAAAAGTTGATAATATTATTGTAAGTTGTTCGGTGTAATTATGGATTCAGAACACGGAACAGTGGATTTTCAATTTAGATTGATTGTTTCTTAAGTTTGGTGTGACCTATAAGACTTATAACCTTCACAAAAAAAACTTTGTGAGCTAACTATGTTTATATCGTTAAAAGTTGTTTTCAAAATCTTAGGTTAACGTCAATTCGTTTTTAATTTACAATATTTTCAATGTTACGTTGCACTGAATTATTCAATGATTACAAAAAACATTATGAATAACCTGAATCACCAAAAATTACTATTAAAAAACTATTTAGGATTCAATTATTATAATTAATTATTAGTGTTTGGTGTAAGGTGTTCGTTCATTGGTTCAGTATCTATTATAGCTAACCCTATACATAGGTATAAAACGGAAATTATTAATTCGTTTAATTTAATACTTTAATTTTATATTACATTACAAATGTTGATTAAATATCGCATTCAACATTATGTTAAATAATATGGTAGGTACGTTTACTTTTATAATAACCAGATGCAGTTTATGATCATGCAATATTCATCATTATTTTTTTAGTAGATTCATTTTTTTTAACGTTTAAAACATTGAATTAAATACAAATAATGGAGGAGTATTTTATATATATATATATAAATAAATTTCTATCACCCCGTAACGCTAAAAATAAAAAATATTGTTTACCTCACTCCGTTGACTGCTGCAGCTGAGTGCGCTTGGTCCACACAAATGTGTTTCCAATAGTTTACGAGATTTTGCGATGATACAAATCTATTCGAAGAAATGTATTCTCCTGGGGTGAACATTTTACTAAAAATGGAAATGTTTCTAACGATACGGTGGCGAGATATAAACAACAAATAAACCCGAAAAATGTGATCTTGGCGCACTGTGGGTTGGGATGCTTAACACGTTCGCGGATGCTAGGTGGCTGGCAGATGCAATAAATGGCTCTATTTTCACGTGTTTATACGATAATCCAACGTGGAAAGCTTCGAATAGCCATGTTGACAAAATTATGTTTTATTCATTAACCTACATTTGGGGTACTCTAGGTATAATAGTATAATGTATTAAACATCATTCCTTGAGCAGACATTGTTTGTAATAACAAATACTGTTTCTCCATCGCCGAAGCGTGATCCAGTGCATCAATCAGTGTTGAAAGTGCCTTGTTAACTGAGGAGAAGGGTCCGGTTTTAAGTCTTAAGAGTCTATTCCCCATCCCAATCGAAGTATTATTATTGTTGTTAATTAAACTAAATTTTGTTAATATAATAATCAATCATTAAAAACGTTTTGATTTTTTAAGTTTCGTTTTGGATGTAGAGATTAGGGTTTTTTGTTTCAGAGATTAAGTTGAATGGGACAAAAAGTGATTTCTTACACCCTCCCCAATTATATAGAATTCCTAGTTTCACCATTGTAGTGTTTCGTATTGAAGTCCATATGCAAATTTAAAAATTTAATCAAATATGATTTATTACAAAAATTAAGTACCTACATTATTGTACACTACAAATTACAATAATATGACATAATAAGTATTATTTATAATAATAATAATTTTGGGCGAACATTTTACAATAATTGTATACAACAATATAATATAGTACCTATAGTCTATACTATATTGTAGTGACATAAAATTTTTATTTTCGTAACTTTGTGACTTTGAGATGTATAGTATGTGTACTTTATTAAGTACCTACCTACATGTACTTTCATGTTTGATGAGCAAAACAAATTTCGTTTAGACTTTATATCAGATTAGGTGTACCGTGTACGAGACCTGGTATTATTCTCAATGCATTTTTTTTTCATCCCAGTTAATGAAACATTATGAGCCTTTATCATGGCTAACGACACGATTATCTTGTACATTTTATAGGTAATTGCTTAGCCGGTATTACTGTGCCAAGCGTTTTTGTTGTAATGTTTGGTGGTAAAATTTAGAACTCGATACGGAAATATTTAAATTTGACCGGCGCAATATAACTACAGAGCAAATTACGAATTTCGACACCGTACTGATTTTTTTTGGTTATTTTGTTTATATGTTTTAATAATTTAAATATCAATACTTTTCTCAGCTGTTATTATGTAGTATCATTATTATATAAATACACGTTATTTTATTTATAGATATCATCAAGAGTTGTATGAAACCTCCAAACGGAACTTTGACAATGACACAAATTAATAATAATAATTATAATATATTTATTTATACATCCCTATACTGCCCCCAATTAGTGATTAGGACAAAGTCCAACAAGCAAACACCAGTTATTTATTATAATATAATATTATAATACTATCCATTAAAAAGATAGTACCAAAGAATTATATTGAATCCGTATAAAAAAATAGTTAGTATTAAAATCGGCACAGCCAGAGAAAATATAAAATCACATAAACCAGTCACAACCACCCACCTGCAGACATATATTATATTAATATCATTATACGCTCCTATTATTATAGTACTAAACATCTCATCTTTAAGAGTAGAGATAACTTCCCAGCAACATTAAGCCTATTTATAAGTCGTGCGAGCCACCAAAGACTCGCTGTCAGTGATTTCTTGTCATCCCCTATTCCCTTATTCCAATGCAGTAATAATGAACTATAACAACGCACCACACTCCCGGTACATTTATTCCCGGTACATTTTATCTCATAATTAATGAGCTTAATTATTATAATATCCTATTCAACAGAATATTTAGTTGTATATAACAATCGTTTGAATTACAATAAGTTCATAATCCATCAGGTAAAGTATTCAAATTTTTAACTTTGCTGTATTTATTTAAATTAAATGTCTTTAAATTATTTACGTTAATACTTCACTGAAAAGTGCATTATTATATTACTAACCCTGTTTAAGAATACAAGAAAAAATTAATTTATACAATATGTTCCTCTCGGGGGTTCAAGGTAGTAGAAAGACTGTCAAGAGGTTTTGCTAACATTAACAGATATATTATTATATTATAGAAATAGATTCAAACGTCATAGGATTCTAGGGCTATCTCAACATGGCGTTAGACTTTATATTCATTTTTAACACTTTCAACGCCGCTGACGCGTATACGCGACAACAGTGTTTATTCCATTGGGCCAGTGACGCGTTTACGCGTCAGTAACATGTACGTTTGTATCCGCCATAATTTAATCGATTTTATTTTAATAAACTCTGAAATGTACACAGGCTGTAGACAATAAACTCTAAAT
>WHPZ01587337.1:12131-25950 GCA_016617965.1 Macrosiphum rosae | reverse complement strand
AAAACCAAAATTGATGTTCTCGAAAACAGATTTTGCGTAAAATTCCTAAATTTTTCTTTTGTTTTTCACGGCGCTTTTGAAAACTAATGGGAAGAAGATCCAAGCACTTTTACTGTCCTAAAACGTGATGACAGACACAAAAAAAAAATTAATTAAAAAAATAAAAAAATAAAAAAAAACACACATCATTGTAAAATCAATACATTCATCGTTTCACTCAGAATCTAAAATATCATTTTATAATACAACTAATTAGTAACCCTAATAAGATTAAATCCTCTCATGACCAGTTTGAAAACAAATGAGTTTAAAATTGTTTGATATTATTTTACACAAATTATATGGAAGCAATTACCTACTCATAATATAAGATAAATGTAATATATTTATCAGGTTTATAACTTTTCTTTATTGACATCAGTGGCGCAACTATGGCTGCATTTTTTTTTTTTGGTGGGTGGGGGGGCGGTAGTCCCCACTTGAAATTACATGAAAAGTAACCCGTGAAGATGATGCCCTCACACCACCATATATGTTCACTTAAAAATATAAAAAAATCATACAAACAAAATTATTTATTTACTCAAGTATTTACTTATAACTTGTCTATTTTTTAATAATTATATTATAATTTTCAAACATTAACAATAATTTTTTTTTTTGCTTTATTCCTTTATATTATATATTATAATATAATATCCCCGAAATAAAATATTACGTTTCCTGATAATATTTTAACGTTATATAAATTATAATTATTATTATTAGAAGTGGATTTTACAAGTTTTACTTAGTATAGGTAGATACAATACCTAATTAAAAGATTATAAAATAAAAATATTTCGAATGATCGATACATCAAATAAAATAAATAATTATTAAACAGATAGTTGAATGAATGTAGGTACCTAATCAGTAATCTTTTAAAATAATTATTAACATATGTTGTTTGCATCATGATATAAAACTAAACAATATTATTGTTAATTTTTGAATATTATTTATTATTTTTTTTAATTAAAATTATAGTGTAATATATTTGTAATTAAATATTAATAATGTAATAATTACACTAATTACGTTTTGAAAATGCCAGATGGTTGTCAGTAATATTGTAGTCTAAGGGATATTTTTCCTAGGGTCGGGGATTTTTTCCAGGGGATTTTTATTCCTCTATTACCTATCTCTATGTTATAGTTTCTGTGCATAGGTATACTGTAAAATTATGTGTAGTAATCTTACTAAATACAAAATAATTTATATCATACCGACATAAATTGTTGCCTTAAAACGAATACAAGCATACAGCTTAATATGATATTTATTATTTACCATATTTATCATAGGCAATATATGAAAAAAGTTAAAAATTTAAAAAATTAAATTATTTCATTTTTTTCCAAAAAAAAAAAAAAAAATTAAGAAACACAGTTTAATTTTTAAAGATTTGAATAATTTATTTTGAAGGGGCTATACAAGGGCTAAGCCCCCTGCCCCCACCCCTCCCAGTTGCTCTTATGATTGACATGGTATAATTTTAGATACCTACCTAATGTTATTAGGCACCAAATTGTTATTGTTATAAGTTATAATAATACTGAATGTATTGCCTATTGAATTGTACTGCACTGCTTTATTTATTATTTATTTCATTGTAATTTTTATAGTTATTGTTTGATACCACAATTAAAGATATATCTTTAATCGTGTTTGACACAAAAAAAAAAATTTAAACGTTATCGAGATAAGACTGGTGGTTGGCTCTGTTGCACCAATTCGCGTTATTGTCACTCGTAACTCATCAGTATGCGGTTTGTAGTCAAACTTTATGTCCGACAATGGTGTCCAGATAAATTATATAAAGATATAATATACAGTCATTAAATTAAATTTTTAAAAAATAAAATATAATTAATGTGCAATTATTAAATTGAATTGTTTAAAAAAAACTAATAAATAAATAAGGTACTCTCAATATTTGAATTGTTAAACTTAATTAAATATACACAATATTTCCCCTGAGTTGCCGCTTCAGTTATTATTCAAAGTAATTAGTAAACTAAATCTTTTGATCAAGCACACCCTTTTAAACTTATCATTTTACAATACCTATTACATGATTTGTATTGGCTTATTTATTTATTTATTGCATACAATTAAAGATTATCCATTTGCCATCCCATTATTTTTTTGTTATGATGAAAATAAAATATTATAATATTATGTGAACAATTTATATCCGTCCAATGTTGTACTCGGCATAAACAATTAAAGTGTCCTATTTAATTATTAACATCACAATTCAAAATCTACTCATATTCCTTCGTTTCTTAGGTACCTATTAATATGTTATATTATTCAAAGAATTCACTAGAGTAGATATTAATATAAATTTTAATAATCAGTCATTTAATATGCTTACCTTTACCTCTATTCTCTAGAAGCCAATTTGTATTTATATTTTGTATTGTTCTATATATTATATATATATATATATTAAACATAATATGTGACAGTTAAAATATATAATATTATATATAGCCATATAGATACCAAAAACCATAAAAATTCATTGTAATTATAAGAAAATCTAATAATAGCAATAATTGTCTTTTGATGGAGTGTCCCCCGAAATATTGTTCTGAGTTTTACTTATACATACTAGAAATCCTAATATTGTAAATGTATTTAAAAATTGGAACTTGTACTTTTCAATTTTAATCTGTTCGATTGAATTTTTCAATTCAGTATTAATTGTTATAATTATATCCATAGTAAAACGAGAATGATTAAATGACAGATCACTAAATAAGTGTCTGATATCTAAAAAAATAAGGTAGGAGCAGTGTTGTAAAAAATACTTTTAAAATAAAGTATTTAAAATACCACCCAAGTACTATAAATAGTAAAGTATTTGAGTATTACTCAAATACTTTTCAGAAGTATTTGAAATAATCTTTAAATACAAAAAAAAATTCTTTTTAATTTTTAGTTCTGAAATAATTTGTTATAATCAAAAATTTTTTTATTGCATTTTAAAAACATGATTTGTTCAATAGGTAATCAAAATTCTGATCATTTTGAACTTTTCTTGCTAAATAGATAGTAGGTACCTATTAATTACCTAGTAATAATATTTTTGTATAATTAAATAATTATAAAGTATAAACTATAAAGTATAATAGCCGATAAGCAGAAGCTTTTTACTTATTATATATTTTGTTATTGACTTAAGCTAATAGTGATACCGACTACAGATGTATCTTTTTGATCTGAAGAAAATAAACTGTCTCCTGGAGAAAAAAACATTTAATCGACGAAAACCAAATTGTCTGTAAGGCATAAATGATAAACATATAATATTATATTGTTATAACTTGTGTTAAAGAAAAACCACAACGGCAAGGTACTTTTATTTAACAAGAATAATTATAAGAAGAAATAAATTAAGAATTAAAAGAATAAAAAAAAGTATTTAGAATACCACAATATTCCAATACTTAAAAATAAAAAATATTTAAAAAAGTATTCAATACGGAAAAAAGTATTTGAATACTTTTACTCAAATACTTTACAACACTGGGTAGGAGTATAAGCAAACAGTTTTTAGTATAGTGTATGTAATATAAAATTACAACATTTCATTATGAGATCACTTAAAAATGAGTAAATATTTTATTACATTGACTGTGAGAGGAGACAACCACTATTTTAACCTTGAAAGAAATGTAGATCAGTTTTACGAGTAATATATATTACTTGCTATTTATAAATTATTAAGTATGGCAGATACTATTGTTCATATCATAACACTAATTTATTTAAGTTTAATTTTAATTCAGTATGTTCATGGTAAGAATTTATTCCAGTGGAAAACGATAATTTATAAAGATAATGTAACGACTTAACAAGCACAATGCACATCACAAAAAATCTTTAAAAACAATGATGGTTTACCAATTAGTCCAGTAGTTGAATTATCTTTAAGGCTTAGCCTCTTAGGCATTATTAAGTTATCTAAATTGTTTTCTTCAGTTAGGTCAATTAATTAATATGTCTATACCATTTAAATTAAGCTCATGACCAATATTGAGTATGTATTTCACTGAAATTATTTGAAATTACATTCATAGAACAAATTAAAAGAAACACTTGGGTATTCGTATTATAGTGGTATCATTCATTTTTAAATTGTTAAGGATTGTAAAAATTGTCATAGACAGAACTGATCGTTTTGCACATTAATCTGAAAAATTAACTATTCATTTTTTTTATAGGATTAGTATAAGGTTTCATATATTTATTATAAAAATTATGAAAAACATGCACAATGTTAAAAACAAAATTTCAAATTTTAATTTTAAAAAACTTCAAAATGCACCAAAGATCCTAAAATACAAAAAAAGACTTTAAAATAATTTAAAAACGTCAAAAAATGCAAAGTAAAAACTTTTTATTCTATTTGACTACAATGCAAAGTACATAGAAATCTCAAACTTAATCATTACCTATAACCTATGTAATATAAAATATCGAAAAATAAATTTTTTTTTTTTCCTAGTGGTTTTACTAATTATTACACTCGATTATGACCGTCAGAACTAAGAATGTATAGATTTATGATATGTATACTATATAGTGTTGGGGCCAGGTGCACTACTGCAGTGTCAACTAAGTTTTCACTTTTTTGATAAAAAATTAAATGTACATAGATAATGTTGTCACTGCATATAATAGTTTCAAATTTTCAAGTTTGTGGTATCAATGACTGAATAACCTAAAATTATCAAATCAATGGTATCAAAACATTTTATTTCTTAAAAATAATGCATTTGCTAATTTAAAAAAAAAACATAACAATTAATTAAAATTAAAGCTGTAATACTACCTAAGTTATAACTAACTATCTCTGTATAATTCATAAATAATTTTTACATTCCCAACCTATATAAAAGAAAACATGTCATAATCAATATTTTATCACTAATAGGCCAGTGAAACAAAAATTTTAAAAAGAGAAAATATTTTGGCCTCCCCTTGACAAATTCTTTCGGACGCCCTTAGTATCAACTAAATTTTGAGAAAAGAGTATATTTTTAACAGTTTTTTTGTTTACAATCACTAAATTTACCAAGTTATAAATTTTTCTAATTAAAAAACAATTTCATGATGTAATAATCATAGTATCATACATATTGGTTTTGTCAAAATTAGTGATTTTTAAAACATTTTTTAAAAATTAAATTTATCTACATAGATATCCATTTATTTTATGAAATTGTTGTCTTGTTTTAATTTTTTTATTTAAAAATCATACCAATTTAAACATTTAGAGTACATTAATGCCTTGCTCCCACTAGTTATTACTTACGGCTTAATAAATGATTAGATGATTATAAATAAAATCACAGTAGATTCTTATGACTTAGGAAGGTTCAAGTAAATACGGTATTTTAGTTTGATGACTGCATTTTTTAATAAATATTATTAAAAAATGAAAATTATTTCAAATACATGCAATTATATGTACTTAGAAAAAACTAACTTTTTTCTAGAAATTGTTAAATAATAAAAAAAAAAAAACAAATGTTAAGCATTTGTGAAGATATTAACAGGAAAAAAATGTAAATTCTGGATATAAAAAAATAAGTACATTTTAAATGGTATGTATAATTTACGAGTACACCAATATTCAAATTTATCAGTCGATGAATTATGTTTTCGATGCATTAAAATTTATCTTCAAATAATTTTTATGGACTTACAATTGAAATATAAGTAAGCGTTCTGCCATACTTATTATTATTTTATCACTGTAATGTCAAGTTGCAATTTCAACATGCATGAGGCCACAAGAGCATGTAATTAATGGTACACTCTCATTTAGCGATTTACAACAGGCAAAAAAGATAAATAATTGCAGTCTTTGTGTTAGCTACTCCAACTCTGGTTCAACCAAGGTTTTCTAAATACCTTATAGTATTAAAGAGGTTTTTAATGAAATAGTTTCTACTAAAATCCAGATTTTAAAGATAATAATATTGTAGAATAATAAGTTTATAATAAGTAATACGTTTTTATAATTTTACTATATTATAAGCAAAATAAATAATTTTTTTGCACCTACGACTTTTCTGTTTCAGAAATACATAAAACAAAAAGGGAAAAACTTATTTTGAGGTATTAGGAACTGTATAAGTAATAAAGTTCAAGTTCTAAGTTCAAGTTTTATAAGTGAAAATTGATCTAGTTTAGGAACATAAACTAAGTTTAATAATATTTAAGTGCTCAACACTTTGGAGTTACTGTTTGTTTTGTTTAAAAAAGAGTTTGTACATACAACTTCTAATTGTAAATAAATAAATTACAGTCTACAGATATATTATTTATAAGTAAAACATATATTATGAATGTACAAAATTATATTTGTTTTAATAATTGAGATAAGATTACAAATTTCTAATAAAAATTTAATTGGCAGTCATTATTAAATAATTAAAATTGATTTTTTTTTTGGCCTAATTAAACTGTTTACTTTAATAAAAGCTAAACCTATTATTATAAATATTATAAAAAAAAATAATGCTAAAATATAATTAATTTAATGAGTCAATAATAATAATGAAATAATAAAATAATAAAATAATTATTAAGAATTTTAACCTCTCAAAATTATCGTCTGTAGCGGTATTTTTTACTTCTTGATTCATTTGAACTAGAAGAACTATTTCGTTTGGTTTTGTACTTTCTGGAATATGAGTGACGTGATAGTGGCGATTGACTTCTTCTTGATCTGAAATTATGTGGAGATCTTCTATCGTAATGCCTTGAACGTGACCTACTCCTATATCTTGGACGTGACATACTACTCTTTGATATTGAATGAGATCTACTTCTATTTCTAGAACGCGATCTTCGGTTTCTTTTTACACTTTCTGCTTTAGTTTTGTTGTTTGAAGATTTGTATTTCATTTTATCGCTTTTCTTATTTCTGTTTTTATAATCGGTATTATCACTCTTCTTACTAACACTACTGCTGCTTGATGAATTAGAACTTGACGATCTTTTAGACTTAGGTTTCTTTTTTTTTTGTCCATTTTTAATATTCAAGTCATCGGATATTTCTTTTTTGATTTTGTCATGTTCCTTGACCATCTTTTGGCTAGATAATTCATCCTCAGTAAGTCCTGAAAATTAAGGTTGTAAATTTTCATATCATTATTTTAGGATTAATGAATTCAAAGCTATAATTACAGTTTAATATTTTATGAATATTTTTACTATCATATTAAATATAATGTATTTATAATAATTAATACTCCGTATAAAAATTAAAAAAAATTACTTAACACAATCAATTACTAAATAGTAATCAAAAATATAATATATTTTAAATATTATTAATTGATTTTTAACTATTTTTTACTCTGAAATTGTTGAATATTATACTGCAAACATGTTAAATATACACAATTGTTTTTATTAAATTAATAAAACATAATTTTACCTTTTGTCTGAATGTTTTCCACTATCTCACTACCATTATCATTAGTTTCTCCACTGAGTTTGACACTATTATCGAATTTAGATCTGACAAGTTTTTCCCGGTCTTCTAGCTGATCCAATTCTATAAGTATCCTTGCTTCAATATAACTGAACTCACGTTGGCGTTTCAATATTCTTTCCTAAAAATATTATCATTTATAAATAATTTAAAAATTAAATTTAGTTTATAAATGAAATGAATCAATTGAAACTAAGTAATAATATAATTTACTTGAATAGCTTCTTCAGAATCCTGTTTCAATTGTGTATGACCAGATATGTTCTGTTCTTCATCAGTTTCATCAGATGACCCAGATTCTGAACCATAAACTCCAAGCCCTTTAGAAAAAATTATTATTTATTTCAAGCTAATAAAAAAAAATTATTTGTAGATGATGTTATACATTATTTATTTGATTTATAGATGATTGTCTATAGCTTCACACTATGTAAATTCTAACTCATATTCAAGTAATGGAATAACCATATTAATGAATTGTATATTATTGTTATATAATAATTTCAAAAACTTACCCAGCTTACCAGCTAATGATGTTTGGTTTTGATTCCCTTGAATATCTGTTACATGGCATATTGTAATTTTGATAATAATACATTTTAAAAATAAATTAAAAATATAAAATAAATAACTTTCTTTTTCTTACATTTTATCACTAATTTACTTACGCCATCGAACTAGTTTGTGAAGAGTTATAATTATTAACAAATATTACCTGATTGTAAAGTAGATTTCAGCACATCTTTAACTATATTTAACATCATATCATTAGTAACATCCATTAACAATTTTGTTAGAATTTTCCGTAGACTTAACATCTGAAATCATTCAATTCAAACACAATTACGATCATAAATATTTTAAAATACAAATATCAGAAACAATAGAACACTTAATTATTTTTATTTGTTGTAAACACAAGTAAATGTTAAGAACTGTATTACCGTTTCTTCCCAGATTTGAGCTTTAGTCTTATGTGGAATGAGAGGAGAAGGATCATTTTTCACAAACTCAGTTTTTCTAGGTTCAGTATCATTTATGTAATCAGAAGACACTGGTTCAATATCATCATCATCAACCATTTGAGTTTCTTGATCAAAATTAATAGGCGACTATGAAAAGAATAGTTATTGAAACATTTTTATAATATTAAAAAACTTGAAAAAGAATTGATAAAAAATTATATAAATAAAATATATAGGTACATTGGGCAATTCCTGAGTGACATTTTCAATTGTGAAACTAGAATAATCAGGTTCACTAAAAGATTGTTCTTGCTCCATTTTTCTTCGTTTTTCTCTCTCCATTTTTTCAAGTCCCTCACGAATCCAAGCAGGTAATTGCTTTCGCTTTGCCGCATCTGATAAAATATAAATATAAAATATTATTACAATATCACAAAAACAAGATTTTATTTTGCTGATAATTTAGGAGTAGAATAAATCCAGGGTTGAAACATATTATGATACAGTAAAGTATAAAACTAGTATTATACGTTTAGTATGTACGAATAAGAGTATTTTTTATTATTACTGCACTGAACAGTAGTTACCAGGTATAATAATTGATATTGACAAAGGATAACCACAGAAATGTTATCATATACTAAATTTCAAGTTTGTAACTTTGTTACAATTTAAATAAAATATAAATTCACTAAGCTGAGTTTTTTTTTACAATGTAGTGGTTAATTTACTATTTTTTTTTTTAAAAGTATTTTCAAGTTGAACTGAAATATACGTAAGCAGTAAACACTTCAATAGCTTAAGGCTCTGAAAGCAAATCGTTTTAGGCAGTATTCTATATCCATCGTGAGTTATAGGTTTTGTAGGAAATGGTCTAAATTTTTTGTATGGTTTAATTAGGCCGTGTTGCATAAAGAGCAGTCTGTACATTTGTAACCGGCCCTGTAAGCCGTAAGGTTTTAATGATTGTGTAAACTATGCTATTGTTGCATAATGAAATATTAAATTATTGAAAACCGTGGTTATAAAATAAATTAAATCATAATTTTTGATAAAGGCGGGTTTACTATACACAAACGAGTTCACGTGCATACAAATCCTTTTCTGTGATTGGTTGGTTAAGTTAAGTTACCACACGATTAATTACAATACCGTGTTGTTGGACATAGCTAAACATTTTTTATGTACACGGCAAATGTGTATAGTGGAAACCCGCCTTAACACCAAATAAAAAAAATCCTTTTTTTATCATTATAATAATATTATATTTTAACCGATCTGTAAGTAGTTACAGATACAAAATCTTATATGCAGTTTACAGGTCTGAAACACCTAATTTTATTTACAGAGCCGTTAACGCACTTACAGATTTGTAAGTTGTTACAGAACGTTTATGCAACCCGGCCTTAGTAAAGTACAAATTTTTTTTTTTTTTTTTTTAATTTATCTTTATTTTTGTGTTACAAAAAAAAAAGAATCGAAAATCCATTTCCTTCATAACCTAGAAAAGAGAATAAGGAATTCAAATATGTTTTCAAAATTGAAATTGGGCTTTTGGTACTGGGTGAATTTTTCTTTCACTTATTGGTCTAAAGGCACGAAAAAGAGACCTGCTTTAAATAGGCCTTGATACAGAATTAAAAATACAAATACAATAGGCTATAAGGTACATTTTACATAAAAAAGTTATAAACAAAATGGATGGATATTATTTAAAAAACCTAAATCAACATAATGCTTATTGAATAACTATGAATTTCAAAGAAAAAAATATTTATGTATGTTGTATTAGGTACAAAGTTTTATACATTTTATATGTAGTTCATATTATGACGTGTAACATACTAACTTATATAATGTTTTATGTATAAAAAGTACCAACACTGAGAATACTACAAATTCACACTTACCCATAAATGATGGATCTTGAGTTCTATCATCCACATTAGGAATCATATTAAGTTTGCTCCATTGATCTGGTTCAGTAGGTGGCGGAACTCTAGTATTGGGCCCAGCCCAATAATTCTAAAAACAATTATAAATAAATAAAATAATTTATATAATTAATATCATAAAACTTACATTGGGTAGAAATGGTTTGTTTGGTGTCATCATAGGGAAAGATGGAGGTGGTTCTGATAATAGAGGTGTTATGAAAGGGGGTCTAAGTGGATTAACTGACTCCATAATAGGTGCTTTAGTTGGTAGAGCTGTTGAAGAAGATGCCCAATTCCAATTCCATTGTTGTTGTTGCTGCCAAGTCCACGTATTCCAAGCACTAGGTTTTTCAATATTATTTCCTGGAAAAAAATGTTTTCAGAATATTTTTACACTAGTTATTGGTAATATACACACGTGTAACTGGACTGGCGATATTATGATCACTAAATGTTTTATTTGTTGCTACTGCTGCTACATTTGAAGGATTCTGTGATTCTACATGCTGACCGGGCAGAGTATGTTCAGAAGTCAGGATCCTAACTTGTTGTCCAGGGGGCATTGGGGGTGGAGTTTCTTTCATTTTGATCCATTGTTGAGCTAAACTCGCCCAGTCCACTAGAAGATGTAAATTTGTCTTAAATATAATCTTTACAATATGCGTTTTACCGTGTATATGTACCTTGTTCATTTGTCATGTTTTTATACATAGCGGGATTCATATTCATCCATTGGTTTCCATAAGCCATGTTTGTTGTTGATGGATCCGACCACATAACCACCACAAACACGATTAAATCAAGACAATTTTTTTAAGGTTTAATTTCAAGCGAAGGGATCTATATTTCGTGAAGTCTCAAATCAGTATGCGTGTCAAGTGACATATTTTAAACACTAGGTAGTAACTATTTCCTATGAACATATTATGACGAAGTTGAAAACAATTTCAACGCCTCACCTACCCAAGTCAACACAAGTTAAAAATTAATCAAAAAGTCGTCTATGACTGTCAATTACGTAAATTATGTCACACCGCAGTCCGTGTTATGTGGAGCAGTATTGTTTCGAAAGTCGCATTAGAATTAAGTCCAACAATTTTAACTCTAGTTTCGATCGGTTTAGTCGATTTGCGGCGGCAAACAAGCGACAGCGTTAGTACCGAGTACTAAGTTGTAAGTTAAATACATATATTAAATTATATCTTAAATCGTGGTCAACACTCAACAGTAAAGAACAAACTCCAAACACTAATCGTCATTCGTTTTTAACAACCAAACGGCAAACAGTGAACGTAGTCCCGAGTCGAACACTTCTTTATTAGCTAGGTTTAGTTTACGGCACTATGGCAGACGGCAGTACGGCACGCTCATTATCAGAGAAGTTCGATAAGAAAACTCCGACGTACCACGGTAGTGTGGTACAAGAATGTCGGTCTCCTCCATTTTGATAATAAAATTAATAATCATTTATGTACGAACCATATACTACAATATGGATAAACATCGTGCCAACGTTTTACCACAGTAATACAGTAAAAGAAATAAATTATTAATATTATTATTCTGTGTTTCAACTGTGATTTTACAATACGAACGCTAACGTGTGGTTGTAAATTCGTAAGCGCTTGGCATACAGACCATAATAATATAGGACATAGCCGCATAGATAAACAATTGGTCATAGAGTAATCAATTGGTCCTCCCGGCTCCGTGATAGTACACAGATAATCTGTGACAGATTACCAAATAAACAAACTCAACCACGGTTTTGGTTATTCCAACTAAACAGACCAAAAATGCTAGCTCGAGCATTGTTCTGTGGTCATGGCGTTTACTATACAGTTTACAAACGGACCGTCTGAATTTCTCCGTTATCATACGTTTCTCATGTTCTTATGGTTGTACCGTGTACGGATATTTGTTGTCTCCGTCTTACAAGTGCGTAACATGGCTAATTTACGTTCAGCAGATCACGTTTAGCTCCGTTAACTTAAAAATTACAGTGAATCGACCTATTATGAAACTTGATGGTAAAGACATTATCTGTGTTCGTGTGTTGATTTTTTACGATACTTCGATTGTTTCAGCATGTATGTGTATATAATATAGTGTAAATAAAAATGCTCATAGTTCACCTAAAAACTGAATAATCGTAAAAAACCAACATACGAACACAGATAATATCTTTACCATCAAGTTTCATAATAGGTCGATTCACTCTAATTTTTAAATTAACCGAGCTAAACGTGATCTGCTGAACGTAAATTAGCCATGTTACGCACTTGTAAGACGGAGACAACAAATATCCGTGTGGTGTTCTCTTAACAAATGATAACACCGGGCAACAAATCGGATTTTATTTCATTTTCCTCCGTGCTCCGTGTGGTTGCTGAGGTTGAATTATTGGTTCATGATGAAATTCAAACTTCATTTTTAGATTTTTTTTTAGTATTTTTGTGTCAAATATTACATACCTAATGATTTTTTTTTACTTACTTACATTGTGCATAAGTAACCTTGCAGTATACCTAATAGTTACACAATATACAAAATATTTGTACAAAATAATACAATACCTATATAAAATGTCGCCATTTACACGGGTACAGGTAACTATTACTATTACCTAATTTTTCTTGTTTTGAATGCCCTAATAATTTAAAAATTTGTTAGGTATAATATTATCTATTCGTAACCTATATATTATATTACCTTCCTTCATGTTATGCTATTTATTTCAGGTTGAAAAATGTGAGAAGTGTTTCGCCTATTATCCTTGTAAAACTGTTCATCAATGTGTGCCTGTGGCTACTGCTACTGAGGATCATAGTAATAATATTATTATTAACTTAGAATCATAAAATTGTTTCAAATTATATAGTGGTAGATTCTAGGGAAGGCAGTTTATTGTCATATGCTTAGTTATAGGGTCTTGGTTTGGTCATCCTAATTTTAATAAATGCAAACTATAGCATTGATTAAATATAAAATTTAAATATATGTAGTCAATGACCATAGGTATATTGTACATTCAACCTTAAAGCGTCGATTACACTGAGCGAATTTACTTGCTAACCGCTGGTGAATTAACTCGCTGCAACTTAAATCACTCAATGTAATCACCTTAGCTGGAAAAATCGCCATAATGAACTGCGTGTGCGTGACTAGGCGAGTGAGCGAATTTAATTGGACAGGTCGCTACACTCACGCACCCGTGACTTTATTCGCCAACGACTAGCTAGTAAATTCGTTCAGTGTAATTGACACTTAACTTAACTATAATATGATACTACTACAATTCATCACTAAACAATAGTATTATGAAAATAAGCTTTTAAACCAGTCACTGAGAT
>WHPZ01587337.1:0-12081 GCA_016617965.1 Macrosiphum rosae | reverse complement strand
AGTATTTTTTTTTTGTTAGGAAAATTTAGAAAAATTTTACCGGCCGAGTCCACTGAAAATAAAGTATTATCAAGTGATGATGATGATGGAGATAATAAAGTAAATGATTTCAATTCAACTTCGTGTTTAATAAGTGCTATTAAGGTTCGTCGTCCATTGTTTGATCATAGAATATCGTTATCCGAAAGGTCTAAATTAGTTAAAAACAAACTATGGAATGAAGTATATACTGAACTACAAGGTAAGGATAAATGCTACAATTTTAATATACCTACTTTTATACAAATTAATAAATGTATAAAAATTAATTTATATTCACATATTATATTAATATTAGACAATTTATAATACAACTATTAACAGGTATATAACAGGTTAATTGTTTGTATTGTTAAAGGTGAATTTACTATTGATGAATTAAAAAAAAAATGGAAATATCTAAAAGAGAAGTATGCACGTGTAAGACAACAACAAATAAAAAGTGGAATAAATAAAAGAGGTATTAAAAGAAAATGGTTGCATTATGCTCAACTGTCATTCTTGGAAGAAGTTGTAACACAATATCATGACAAAAAGTAACTATTCTCTTTCTTGAAACCTATAAATAATAACTAATGATTTAAAATTTTTTAATTCAAATATCTTTAGGACAACTAGTATTTTAGATTCAAATTTAGACAACTATTCTGACGACTCTCCTCAAAGTTTAACTACTGCTAAAGAGCAAAAAAGAAAAGAAAGTATGCATATTTGATGTAGTATGGCTTAAATATTTATTTTGTATTTTTGTGTATGGCACCTATTAGTGATATTTTTATTTTTTATAGTACCAAAAAAAGCACAAAATAAAAAAAATTTTCTTTAAATTTTTAAATGTTCAATTATTGTAGCTATAACTATATTAAATGATTTGGTGAAAATCCGATGTAAAAAAATTGATTTCTTTAAGAGGATGTCAGCGCACCATTTGTTTTCTCTCTCTGGATCACGTGCAGCAAAGACAAAACACATTTATGCAGAATCATTTTTGTTATATATTTTTAAGTAATCTCAGAGTAAAATCACTCATTACAAAAAATATAGAGAATAATATTTTAGAGGGAATGACATATCGATTTTATATTTTATTGTTATTTGACTTTCAAAATAAACAAAAAATGTTGTAAATTTAAATGATGTTTAAATTGTTTTGAAACAATATTTAGACAAATCGATATGTCATTCCCTCAAAAATTGTATTCTCTATCTTTTTTGTATTTTGTGATTTTACTCTAAGATTACTTAAAACCATAGAAAAAATAATTCTGCTCAAATGCGTTTTGTCTATGTTGCGTATGGGTCAGTAAGAGAAAACAAATAGTGCGCTGACAAGAGATATTAAGAATTATAGAATAGCCGCAGGATGTCATTGGGCTCGGCTCATCGTAATTGCCTGTCTTATATGTGTAAAGTTCCTCTCTTCATATAACAATTTACCAATCCAAACATTTTATTTTTGAAATTTAGTTTAAGTATAAGTGTCTGATTTTATATGTTTTATGTGGTAGTAAATCATTGTGTGAAGCGAGGAACTTTTTACACGTATATGGTGTATATTATCGCCTAAGAACCATCATGGTCAATCTCAAAAATTCAAATATGCGTTTAATATATCAATTCGCCATGAAAATTCCAAATGTCAACATGGCCTATCTAAAATCATTTGTTATTAGTGGTATCGTGACCTATCTAAAATTTTCATCAGTGATATCATGGCCAATCTAAAAATATTGGAACTGGTACTAATAATAGGGAGCCGTCAGTAGCCAACAACTCGAGGAAATTAGTATTACTAATATTATTATTATTATTGACAATAATATGAAACGTTTTAGAGTTAATTAATGTCAAAAGGTATACCAACATTCAAAATTCCTAACAAAAAAACAATTTTTTGTTTACCCTGAAAAGTTGGGAAAACTGAGATTGGCCATGATGGTTCTTAAGCGAAGAATTATTATTATAAATATTAGTTAAAAATGTACCTATAAAGTCAAGTAATTACACTTTTATCTTCCTAGAAAATAACCATAACTTCCGAAGACACTTGCTAAGTGAGAATAAAATTCCAAGGCCTGCAGAACTAAATGAGGATCCAATTGATCCTGATGTCGCTTTTGGAAAATACTTAGTAGCATTGATGAAAGATTTACCTAAAAAAAAGAGAAAAAAGTTCCAATGTCAGTTTATATTATATGTTATTAGTGCTCAGGAATTAGAGTGATACACTATAATTACAATTTTATAACATAATAATGGATTAACTCATAAACATATAAATTATTTTTATTTGTGAATATTCTTTTAATTTTTTATAAATGATTTAAGAATTATTATTATTATTTATTATTAACCCTCTGCCACAATAAGTATCATTGTGATTTAAAAAAAAACATATAATATTTACATTACATAAGTTTACATAGAGAGACTATTAGGCGTATACATTGATTAGTTTTATAATTTATTTGTTCATTTTGAGGAGACGATGAATTTGACTATTGACTTTGTAGAACTTTGATAGTTGCTAAGTGATATGGAGAAAATATTATATTCTGAGAGACTATCTTTTTCCTGTATTCGTCGTCATTTGTATGTATGACATTCTGTAAGTGTATATGTTTGATACTCATATTAACATTAATATTACAAGTTTGTACTTGAAATATTTTTTTTTTGGAGTTGATTCTCCAATTAAAAAAAAACCATCAGGTGGAACATTTTTTAAAAATGAAGTTTGCCATTAATATTTTTACCTTAATATAGTAAATAGTAATTATTATTTCTCCAAGAAAATTGGTTTCTAAGTGGTGACGGTGGTGTTCTTTAAACAAGCATTATTAATTTCTCAAACGTAGTTGAAGTCATTCACATAAAATTTTACTACCTATTATACTACTATAGAAATCTATGTAAATACTAAATGAAGGGTTACGGGGAAAAATGATAATAGTCAATAGTCAATATTCCTAAAATGTTCAGTAATACAGTTTTAAAGTGAGACTCTGGTCTTTTTTTCCCGTTATGGTAATATTTAAACCTGTATTATATCATTGATCGTGATCTTTTTCCATAACAAGATTTAAGTGGTGATTCGTTATGAAATTAACCAAAAGGTACTATAATTATTAGATTTTTTCTTTCTTTTGACTATGATTGTTTTTCCCCGTAACCCTTCAAATAGTTAAACTGTACTGAGGATTTTGTTAACATTTTTCACAGAAATAATGCTCTGTTTATTTTATTAGGTTCATAAAAAACAATTTTGAGAAAAAAATATACTGTAGCCTGTTGCTGTGGGTAGCAGTAATATCTGAAAAGTGATAAATATTAAGTTTCAAATGTATAACTATCAGTATTCTTTTCTATAAATCAGATTATTAAATTGTATATTAACAGGTACAATTAATGTTTCATTTGTACACTATACTACTAAGCAATTTTCATTACACAGTTTTCCTTCGTCAACGTTAATCGACTAAAAAACAAGACTAGGTATTTAGAGCTCTTATAATGTTTTTTCAGCGTTTTCTTTTCAATATATGGGGTAATTTTGAATAGGTGCTTGAAATAAGTACATAAACAAAATCATTTTTCATCAGTTAATAATGTGATATAATATTGTAATATAAAATTCTGCATTTTTCCAAGCAGATTTGTGTGTAATAATGTCTTAGTGGCCACTCAAGTGGACAGAGGTTTTGGTGGAGCTACAGTAATACAATATTGCATTATTGCCCCTTCTACCACCATATGATGCTATTGCCAGTTGGATATAAAAAATTGTAAAATTGTAAGATCACTGATGATCATAGTTCCCAGAACGCTTTATGTAATTAAAGATAAACTATGGCTAAAATTCTTGAAAATCAGTAACGTATATACGCGCAGTCACTACATTTTGCGATCCAAATATTTTCATCAAAAGCAGTGTTTGGCAAGTTGGTTCCTTACAAAAAGGAATTTGTTTCGCTCCTCGTTCTTCAAAAAAAAAGAATTCGTTCCTTTGGAAAATGAACAAGTTCCTTTTTTAGTTCCAAATAAAATGAAAATTCTTATTTAATCATTAATGTTTTTTTTTTTCATATGCATACTTCTTTAATTTTTAATTATAATGTAAACCTACAAGTAGGTACATATTTTATAATTCTATTTTGAGATTTTCTTCAAAATTAAATTGTTGACCAACGTATTGACTAATGAGTAACGATTAACATTGATTCTCAAAAACTATCACCAATTGGCAATATACATTATACACATTAAAAAATATATATCTTAATTTCAATTGCTTACATATCTGCGTAAATTATTGAAACTAGAAAGGAACGAACAATTTTGTTATTTTTCCTTGAATAAAAATGAATTCGTTTAACATGGCATTCTTTAAAAAGGAATTCGTTCCAGGAATCCATTCCTTTAGGAACTCATTCTTTCCAAACACTGCATAAAAGTCCCAAAAACAGAATAAAAATTCACGCAGCACCAAAAGTCCAATTTTAGTTTTGAAAATATTTGGATTCCTTATTCTTTTTTCTAGGTTACCTACGTAGGAAGCGAATTTTCGAATTTTTGTAATGTTTAATTAGTGTAATACCAAATTTATTTTTATTTTTTTTTTAAATTCACCCTTACTCAAGTTTTACTTTAAAAAAAGATACGAAAATCCGTTTCCCACATAACTCAGAAAAGAGAATAAGGAATTCAAACATGTTTTCAAAATTAAAATAGGGCTTTTGGAACTGGGTCTAAATGCACGAAAAAACGATCCACTTCCAACAGCCCGACAATTTACAAATACTGCAGTCATGACAAAATAAATTTATTTTGTCATGACTGCAGTCTAATATTTATTATATTGCAGCCAAAACCGTAATACGACAACGACGACAACAACAACAACAATATTGTTGTACCTATATCAATGTCAGCTTGATTTTCCGATCACAACTGATAAAGTCCATTATCTCTTCACGGTAGATGATACGAGTTCGTAAACAATGATAAGACGACAGGCCGGGCGGCATATTATTCACATATCACACTGGTCACGAATTACGATACAGCAATGTTCGAGAGTGATCTTTGAATCAGTACTGCTTTTGTGTAGACAATTGTGAATTATAATAATATTTTAGACATTCGCATTTGAAACACATGGTCTGCAATTAGTTGTTCTCGTACATTTCATCAGCTTGCGGAAATTGCAATCATTCCTCTGCACCATGGATGGCATCGTGGAAAAGGTTTACGCGGAGCCCACCGTACCACCAGTTATCGGTGAGTCTTTTCCGAAATCCGAATCTACAGATTTCCATTGCACGCTATTAAATCATAATTCTATAAAACTATAGTTCAAATTGTCTATATCGTGCACATATACAATACATATTATCTAACTATACAGATTTCCTCCACATGTCAGAATCTAATGAAATGTCGAGTTATATGTTGACAGATTTGTGTTTTATTTTCTAGCTATTACAGAGGTGGGTTATCTGAATTCATCAACATTTTTAGACTGTGGCATGGCAATTGAGAATACATCTAATAGACCTGTATTAAAAATATTCAACCAACACGGTGGTACAGTCGAAGAAGAAGATCCTAGTAGAAAGGAAACCGGAAAAAAATACTTAATTTTGAGGAATAAAAAAACAAATAAGGTAGGCTTAGTTAGGTATACATGCCTAAGTTTTAGTTTAAAAAAATGTTATCTATTTGGTAGGTATTCAATCTGTTTACCTATTTGTTTAAATTTAATTGTTAACTGCAACAAGTACCTATAAAAACATGAGTTTTATTGTGTTATGTAGGTTTCAGTTTATGGTGCCAAAGTGACTTATCTTAAAAAACCAGACTACTTTAAAATGAAAACGTTTGAAGACCAGTCATTGACTAATAAAAATGAAGAGTTTAACTTAGTATTTGGAACTAAAAAGTCATCACGTATTTCAAAGTCTAGAGTTAACGATGTTGTGACTGTTCCAGCAGACGTCTTCAATAATATTTCTTGTTCTTGTATGTGTATAGATTTCTATAAATACATATTCAGTATATCATTTTGTTATTTTTTCTTTTATAGCTGATGCATTGCAATCATCATTTTCTCAGGCTAGTGAATATTTAGTATATTTACCACCGGGATGTAACCGTTACTCTAATAAATTGGAAACAGTTTATCCAGTTAGTACATTGCTACTTGAAAATGAAATAGATTTAATGACCGATTATGCAAAAGAAGTGATAAGCATGTTACCGTTTTCTTCTGACAATGAAGAGTAAGTTACTACAAAAATTAAATTAGCCATTAAAATTCAAGGAAATTAATTTAAATAATTGTATAAGAATTAAAATTGTAATCCAAGGTTATGTACCATATTATTTAAATATTATTCAAACATTTTTTAACGGTTAATTATTAAAATGATGATTTATATTTTAAATTTATGTTATTTTTATATTTCAAGTTGAATGAGAAGTATGTTATAGATAAGATGTTTTAATTTTTTTTTTTTTTTTCATGGACTATAATATTAACTATACTACTGTTCAGTTGCGTGTCATTAATGAATAATAAACAATAAAATAACTATTGAAAATGTTAAAAGCAAAATTATGTTATGGGTCTGTACATGTGGCTCGTGATCATAGTTTGAGAACCTTTTGTTTAAATAATATTTCAGATTTAGTTATTGACAAATAGCTGGTAAAGGAGTTTTATATAGACTTAAAAATAAAATAAATTTTTATTTTAATGTATGTTTTGTGTTTATCACCACCTAAGTACATTTTTGTAGCTTTGGTCTATTATTTTAAATAATGTTTTTGTTTGCAGTTTATCAACATTTTTCATAACAAATTTGAACAAACTACCTCATAAAACGATTCAAAATATCTGCCTACTTACCTTTGCTGATGGACTGATTGAATTGTTGCGATTAAAATCGCATGAATTAAATGCTAGAAACATTGAAATTTACCCAAATTCTGAAGTAATAAATTATAAGGTGTTGGATAATTTTGTTGAATACACTGTGACCGGACGGTAAAAAATTATTAGAAAAATAATTAATACATTTATATTTATATGTAAATATTTTAATTTTCTAGAGATTTAACATCTAAGATGAAGGATAAAGCTGTATGTCATATAATTATAATTATGATGTTAATCAACATGTATACATTTGACTTAACTTGTATATCTTCATTTCTTCCATCAAGTAGTCAAAAGAGGTAATTTGACATTATAATATAATTATGACCATGTGTCTTTCCAGGTGAAATATATGATAACTATTTATTTTTAATGTTTTCAATTAAATTATTCATTTAAGATAATATTTTTTTACACATGAGGAAATAACACTGGAATTTTTTGTCTTAGTCTTACAAGTGTGCAACATAGCAAATTTACGTTTAACAGATCACATTTAGCTTTGTTAGTTTAAAAATTAGAGTGAATCTTATAAAACTTGATGGTAAGAACATTATCTGTGTTTATTTCCATCAGGTTTTTTACAATAATTCAGTTATAAGTGAGTTATGAGCATTTTTAATGTACGCTATAGTATAAACAAAATTAAACTATCTTAAAAAAACCTACGTTTAAACACAGATAATGTTCCTAGTTCTTACCAACAAGTTTTACAATATGTCTATTCACTAGAATCATATGCTTATTATACCTATTATACCTATGGATAGTTATGCGAGGAGTTGCATTGATCATTGAATTCGGTGACTCGTCGCTATATCGCCAACAAAATCATACACTTAAGCTCCATCCATAGTATATGATCTAGTGTAAAATGAAAGCCTGTTTTCCTATTCGTGATAACGTTTAACTGTGAACTTCAAATGATAACAATATGACACGACACATTCTTTTTTATCTTGTATTATTCTTCAGTTCTTCACTATTCATCGTTGTGTTTGACTGTTTGAGCTTTGAGCATACTAGCATAGTGTTATAGAATTACTACATTAAAATATTACTATAATACTATTTAGTATATACTACACTATTCTAGTATCTTTTTTATACAATTCAAGGTACTTTTTTATTATGTTATATTTGTGTGTATGACTTTAGTTATTATTTGTATAAGCTATAATTAACATGACTGCTATGCAGCCGCCGGCCGTCACACAATATGCATCATCTGAACGCCAAGTATATTTTTCAGTGTTATTCCAAATTTGTATATTATACTATTTATTTGAAAAAAGTTTAAATAAATTCCGTTTAATGCAAAAATAAAGTTATAGGAAAATATAGAAATGCAGGATGTTTTTATTAAATAAACTAGAATCTTATCAAGCTTTTTCCATAATGTCATTTAATTTTACATACTACAATAAATATTTAGCTTAGATAATAATATTATTATGTTATGCTTTTCAGTTTCCACTGATTAAGTATAATTAGTCTCCAAATATATTGAAGCATGCGGTATAACGAGATAAAATAAAGTTTGCCCTCCCATAAAAATATCATAAAATGATCTGCTGAGTGTGAATTCGCTATGGTACAGACTTGTAAGACAGATACAACAAATGCCAGTGTTATTTCCTCTTATTTACAGATTTTTTGTGTATCGTTTAATGATTTTTTTTATTAACCATAGTTTTAATTATTTTAGATTGACATTGCTGATGAAGGTAGTAGGGGCATCACTATTGAAAGATGATCCAACCAAGTATACTATGAAAATGCCATTAGCAAGCCTACCTGCATTTCAAAAACTATCAAAAAAAAGGCATTAATAACCAACTAAATTTGACTTTCGATTTACACTTGTTAGTTATTGGCAAGTTTAAAAGTGCCTTTTTAATAAAAAAAACTTTTTTTAATTTATTGAATTTAGTATCAAGATTTTACCATATCCTATTATCCAATCTATCAAACATAATTTATAAACTAATCATTTACTATATTGAATGAGTTAAATATAGTAAAAGGAACAAGAATTATGCACGTCATGATCCGTAGTCTTGTGTTTTTGTGCATATTTCATTGTGTGAGATTAAATATAATAAATATAGCTTGAGTTTATTATTTGTTCCATTTAATACCCCATTCGCTTTGTATCATTGAAGAGCATACATCATAATATTTCTTATACTAGGGCCTTCTCAATAACTAATAATTTATTATTTATAATATGATTTTTAGTGTTTTGTATTAAAAACAGATTTCCAAGTACAGAATCAGTTAGGTATAATCATTGTTTTTAAAATACACAGATAAGCCATAGCATAGGAGTTTTTGGTGACTAAAAATATGTTGTCATTATGTAGTATTACTTATGAAGGGGGAGCAAAGGCCTATTATAGTAATAAATTATGACATTATTTTGAAGCTTCCATTTTTTTTGTATAAATAATAAATATTAAAATATATTTGAGATTTTGGTTAAGTTAAATATTAAACATAAATTAATGTAAGTTTATAATTTTTAACAGTAAATTTAGTATTTAGATGTAATAAAATGTTTACCTTTTGCATAATTTTTTAATATTTATTTTTGAACAAAAAACTTGGGGTGAATAACCATCACTAGAAGTCTAAAATATAATATTTAATACATTATAACTTTAAAATGTGTACCTATTTTTCTACTGGTAAAATAACAATTTATGCATATGCAATTAATGATTATCATGTAAAATTGAGAGAGACTTTGCCTATGTGTTATAATATTATGGTCATTTACTCTTTGATATGAATATATTCCTATAAAACGCAGGTATGGTATAGATATAAAATAATGATGTTATAAAATGAATAATTTTTAATTTTGTCTTGAAATCATATACATTCTGAAATTCAATGTTTATTTAAGTTTTATTGCATTGTTTGCATTAATCAGTTAAAACTTGTAGTCTGTCGACTTGTTTAGGAAATATAATTTTGTATGAAATCAAGAAATATATAGACATTTGTTTTATTATAGATACCCTGGTACCTTTATTAAATTACAAAGTTTAGAATAGGCCAAGCAATAATTATTACCATTTGTTGTTAATAAATACTTAAAAGTAAATTAATATTTGATCTGATCTTCAATAATATTTATGAATTTAAAGACTACCTAATACAGGCTAGTGTGTAAAATTATGATTATAGGCAGTTTTATCATACAAATGCTTTAAACAAAATTATATTTTAAATACAAACAAATTAAGCCAGCGAGTGCCACACTGGCCTCAAAGTTAAACGTTTTCTGATTGACTCCCAGATCCATACCTAGTTTTACGTATCTTCTTTAATTATTTCTAAATTTTACCTTCTTTATTATGTTTACAAGATATAGGTAGTTTGTATTGAAAGACCTTAGAGATTTATTCTCAGATTGAAGATTATAGTAATAAATATAGACTATTTCTTTACTTCCTCATTTGAAACTTTGTTTATTTAATTTATATTATCTATTCAGTTTGTTCTCTTATTTTTGATTAAGATAATAGATAAATACTTGAATCTTGCTTGTTTGATTTTCTTCAATATTATTTTGTATGTTAGATTTCTGTGATTAAATATTTTGTTTTTGTTTTTAAATATCAATTTGAATTTTATATATTATTGTTCCTCATATTGCTAGTGATTAATTTAATGCATATTGTTTATTTAAAAAAAAATATTAAACACTTCTTGAAAATATTTGATTGTTTTGTGAAATATCTGAAAATATAAATATTATTTTTTGTACCTACCGACACCATTTTATCCAACATTTTGCTTTAACATTAAATAGTTATTCTGAATATATTAAATTTATTATTCCTTAATTGTAATCATTAATAGAACACACATTTTTTTTAAATTTGTTTTCAACATGTTACCTAAGCCTATATAAATATTTTACTTAAAATCAGTTATTATTTTCCTATAACAATAATTTCACCTTGAATATGTTTACATTATTCTTTGACAAGATTGTTTTTTTTTTAATGTACAGTTAAGATAATCATTTATTATATCCGAAATTAAAAAAATTTTCTTTAAGAGTTCTATAATATCTCGATTGTTGTTTGGATGATGTTATACCCTGTTTTAATAGAGAAGATAGGTACCAGGTTACACTTTCTGGTGTAATTTTTTTTTAAATTATATCAAATTGTAATTAATTTGATTTTAAGGGGATTCGATACCGTGATTTTCTGTTTTTGTCTAACACACTCTCGACATAGTATTTTAGACGTATTTTTTGCCAAACATTCCAATTGATCTATTGAAGTGATAAGAAATCTGAAAACATATTTGAATTTATCGTCAAGTTTTCTTGAAATCGACTTTCCCACATATTTAATATTATCCCCCAAATTCCTAAAAATGATATATTAGAAAAGAGTATTTAAAAATTGTCGTATTTCAAATTTGGAGAAGTTAAAATCAAAAATTCAGTAAGGTGTGAAAATCGATTTCAAGTAGACTAGACGAAAAATTCAGATCTGTTTTTAGAATTCTTATAGCTAAATTACATCAATTGGTATGTACTATGTTTGGCAAAGAACCAGTCTAAAATCCTATGTCGCGTGTGTGTTAGACAAAAGCAGAAAATCACGGTATCGAATCCACTTAAGATGACGTGGTACCCGCATGTGTTGTCTCCGTCTTACAAGTGCATAATATACCGAATTTTACGCTCAGCAAAACACTTGTAGCTCTGTTATTTTAAAAATTAGAGTAAATTAACTTCTTATAAAATCTAAAGGTTAAATGATTTAGACAAGCTCGTGGGCTTTTTTTAATATTTTGATTTTTAAGCTAGTTATGAGTAGTTTAAGATCAATAAACAATTTACAATTTTAAAATACTCATAGCTCGCTTAAAAATTAAAATATAATAAAAAGCCCATGAGGTTGTCTAGATAATAATCTTACCTTTAGATTTTATAAGAAGTTAATTTACTCTATTTTTTAAATGAACAGAGCTACGCTACAAGTGTTTTGCTGAGCTTAGAATTTGTTATGTTACGCACTTGTAAGACGGAGAAACACATGCGGGTATCACGTCCTCTTTATATAAATTAT